>JAFVLL020016030.1:0-54933 GCA_021397915.2 Tor tambroides
CATCCAAGTTAGAGCTGGAGAATTTGAGACTTCTCTTGAGAAGTGTTGTTGTGGTTCTCTCACTGCAAGCTAATACTTGAAAAGCAGCCATGGAATAAAACAGAGCAACATCTTTGCTTTTATAGTCTGTTGGAATCCAGAAGCTATTGCTTTTCCCTCCTTTTTTGTTGCCTGGGAAACAGTGTTATCATGAGGCGGGTGCTTGTTGTTAAGTGATCCACCCTCAATATTTTTCGGTGGAAGCATGCCCAGAACAGCCAGGAAATGAAGTTAACTGAGCAGTTCTCTTTGTTCAGTGCCGTGGCATATCTCATTTCTCTCATGTCTGTGAAGAACATTTTCTGAGAATTATGGGATGCGCAGAACTTACTAAAAAACAAATAACTTTCTTTTATTGCTGACGATGCAAAGCCCTCTTATTTTCCAACCTCAGCTACCTGTAGAGATAATTTTTCATGATCTAGTCAATTCCTGTAGAATAATTATTTCATGATTGATTGATTGATTGATTCTTTGCACTGATACTTACACACTTATTTGGAGGAAACATTGCATTGTTTTATGTCTTTCTTTAATTTCTTCAACCAATAGTTGCATTATCTTTATAATAGGCATTTTTGACACCAAGTTTGCCCTTAAGTGTTTTGTCTCCTGCAGTTGAATGCCAACATTAAAACAGAGAAAAATGGCTTCATTTTTTTTTTATTGTTTTGATATGAGTTTTCACACTCTGTTTTTTCTAAATCTGAGCACAGTTGAGCTTAACCCATCTGTCACAGCACAGATCATAATCTAAGAAACTTCATTTTGGTCATAACTCAGTTTTGAAACTGCATTTCGGTTCTGCACAGCGGAATAGTACAGTGGGATTTCTCACCCACTCTCAAAAGTCAGGAATCTGGAGTCTGGAAGTTTTAGTCATATTCCAAGAACACCTTAGAAAGAGATTTTCATGAGTGCTTAATTGTTGAATTGTTTACTTGCGTTGTGCAGTGCTGCACAATGACCAGCTCCCCTCCTCTTGAACCCACCAGCCCAACAACTGCTGGCTGTACTCTAAAGCAACCGCACTGTACTGTACCACTGCATTTATGTATGACTGTAACCAAGGCAACAAACAACATAAGGAACAGAATGGACAGATTAACAGACTGGGTGTGAAGCAAATCCAGGGTTCTTAATACACACATAATTCTTCCAATTAGCCATTCCTCAGAGACACAGCGCAAGTCTTTTTTGGGAAGGTTCTGACTGCACCATTATATTATAGACAGGTAAGATAAGATGCACTGCCCTCTTTGAAGCTTGTATTGTGCTCTTTGATGTTGTCCACTGAGTCTCAGGAATGTTTTCAAGTACATTCCATATGACCATTACACTACAAAAGTAGAGTTTTAATGTGGATGAAATGTGTTTAATTATTGTGCAGTAAGTTCCAGCATCATGATTTGTGTCAGAATTCTCATTGGTGTAACATCAGAGGGAGTTTTTTTGTGTGTGCGTCTTGGTGCTGTACTAAGCCATCTGGCACCTACTGTTTCACCACAGCTTGATAAGATTCACCCTTTGAAGAGACCTATAAATCCTGCTGTCTGTTAGGCCTGTGGTGGCCATCTACAGACCTCTATCTCTAGAAATCTGGTGTGTTGCATTATTTAATAGTGGAACGTGAGATATGACATGTTTTTGACAGATTATGAGAAATTCTGTTCTCAGGAGCTTGTGTCCCTTTGATTTTTAAACATGTATTTTTGTTTAATGATTACTGTAGGTTTTGTTAACAGTGTACTTGGCAGAAAAGGGATTCACATTTGGTAAGTTAAGTCATACCTTCCTCAGATTATTTGCTTTAAACATCATTTACTTACCTTCAGGTTGCTTGATTCTTTTTTCCTTGGAGTTTTTTATCGAAATGTCAAAGCTGCTGTAGATAAAATGAAACAGCTGTCAATTTCTGTTGCAGTAAAGCTGGATTAGTTTAAAAGTCAATCATATAATTGTAATATATGAAAAAAAGTAACTATGTTTTTTATTTGATTTATTTCCCGATTTTCCTACAGTAAATTAGCAAGCAAGTTATCATGCATATTTTGATTGATATTACGTTGATATTGTAATCACGCAAATGGTTTGCTTTGGATCAGAATCAAAAATTTGCTCAGATAAACAGACGTGTCATCATGGCAGAGATGAGGCTGCATTTTTAGCAGGTTCACTTTGAGAATTAAAAATCTTCTTAGAAAAAGTGCAGTAACTCATTTTCTTGGAAGGAAAAGTTTCCATCTCACTGGACTGATGGTTAACTGTGGAGGAGTGACAGCTCAAAGACATGAACTAAATCCTGGCTTTTTGTTTGTAAAGAGAGGTTATTTTTCCTTTTTCAAACAGTTCAAATGTTTAATGCATTACTATTTAAAAAATCATTTTGACAAGCTCTCAGAAATGGACAAAAAAGACTGAGACGCTCTTATTAAGAAAATCTGAAAAGAATTACTATTTCATATTCAGTCACTAATGCAAATGCAAGGTGTATTTTTCCTCATTTGAGTCATATTATGAATAGCTTGCATTACTTTCACTGCACATCATGAATCCAACTATATTTCACAGCACAATATCATTGTGAAGAATATTGTGGATAATGTGGTAAATAACACCAGATAAACGTGCTTTTGCTGTGTTGGAAATGATAAACAAGTAAATGAGTTGTGAGCTCACTGTAAATGAGTTCAGTGCTCTGAATGTAGATTAGCTGGGGTCATATAGGGTTTATGCAAATTTCATTCCTCCTCCTGATTTATGTAAATCAGTGGGGTATTTATCTAATATATTAATACAATTGAGTATAATATCTCGTAAAGATTGTAAGCTTGAAGTCTCAGGTCTTTTTCTAATGTCCATCATTAGTTCATAGCCCTGTGGGAAGGTCAGTTTAACAACTGGACTCCGGAAAGAACACAAGAGCATTAGTAATCCTACATCTAACTTTCAAACTTGTCAGTTTGATATTAAAAGGCTTTTATGCTTCATCCACATTTGAAAAATTGAAGTTAATACATTTCTTAAAACTACTTGAAACCAAAAAAAAAAAAAAAAATCCCAGACTGTAGATTTCTTTTTTTAGGAAAAAGTTTCTAGGCCATTTACGTAAATGGGTATAATCAATAATTTTCTTTTAGACTCAGAAGCTGCATTTAGGTTGCAGATTTATCTTTTTTGAGGCATCTGGATGTCTCAGGCTGTAAACATGACTAATTTGGCCTTGAAGTTTAATAAATAATTAATCACCTAGCAGTTTTGTGTTATGGCAATAGTGTGGAAAGGGCTGACTGTCAGAGGTGTAAAGAGTACCTGAAAAACATACTTGAGTAAAAGTACAGATATCTTACAGTGAAAATTACTCCACTACAAGTTACAAGTGACTAATTCCAAAACAACTTGAGTAAAAGTATTAGAGTATCTGATTTTAACAGTACTTAAGTATTTTACTTATACTAAATATAGGCTCAAAGATGCACAAGTCAAAGATACATGCCAGTCACTGTAACATTGTGGAGAAGCTGGGAAAACAGGTAGAGGCAAGGATCTGTGTGCAGATATTTCATGGAAAAGCTAGAACAAACAATAAGCCAAAAACCAAAGGGAACAAAGAACTGAATGACGGGCAAACAGACAACCATTACATTCAACAACTCACAAAGAACTAAAGAAACACTAGGGCTGTATATACATTATACAGCAGGCTAACAAGCTGAACAAGATAAAATATAAACTGACTACAAGCACCACGGGAGACAGGAAGTGACATAAAAGTCTAAGACAAGGCACAGAAAACACAACAAAAACAAGAAAGAGCTGATTTGTGAGGAGAGCAATCACGCTTACATTCTAAAACCAAAATAAAACTGAACACCTCAAAACTGCAAAAACAAAAACAAAAAACAAAATCCTTCAAAAAGGTCTCTTCAGTATAACAGATAAATAAAATAAAGTAAAATTAAAAAGTCAAAGTCTTCTTGCACTGGATGTGCTGGTTTTGGCTGGAGTCATGTCCTCATCTCATATATAAAACACCTGTGATTCACAACTACTGGCTGAGGAACTCACATTCACGTAAAGTAGCCTTGTTGACAAGTTTGGGTAAGGGCAAAATGCACAAGATATAGTACTTTCAGTGCCCTGCAGTTGCTGATATCACATCTTTTGTAGCAGAAATAAACTGCTGCAGAAAAGGTAGGTGCCATGCAAAATGTAATGTGTAACTGCAGCACTCATCACAAATGTAGAGGACTAAAGAGTAGAGATACTCATTCAAAAATGTAGTGAAGTAGAGAGTAAAAGTTGCTAATAGCTTTGATAATCAGTACAACTACAAAGTACCCGAAAAGATACTCAAGTACAGTAATTAGTTACATTTACTCAAGTACTTTACACCTCTGCTGACTGTACATTATCCCACTTATTACTCACCAAATAAATAAATGGCAAATAACATGTAATAAATAAATAATATATATATATATAAAATTTAACTGTATATTATAGCTTCCACTGAAACAAAAAGGCAATCAATTACACTGTAAATTACAGTACAATCAGTCCAGCAACAAGAAAATCTCCTCAGAAAAAAATCCTTTTCACTACAGTCGATAAAATAAGATGACAGATGATGCCAACATATCGGAGTGCTGAATGCCATGATTGTCCAATCAGAATCAGGTAATCCAGAGATCTATGTAAAAGAAGCGTTTATAATGTCCATGATTATGCACAATCATCTTTTGTCGTATGATTGGGGACAATTCCCTTGTTTTTAATCAAGCTTCAGCTTTCATGGCCAGAGAACATTTACAACACAGCCTAATGCTATGATTGTGCCAAATGAGAGACACAACAACATGATGCACCATCAATTAGATTACTAAGTACCCATTTCTAAAAATAAAATCATCCATATGAATGTGTTTTGATAAATAATGTCTGTCTCCGTTTGTTGACTCACAGCTAATTGATGTTATGTCTCTTCATTTGTTTGATTGCTGCAAGAGAGCATGTTTTTTAGCTAAGAGGAGAATAAAACACACTTGTTATGGCCGATGGAGGCTTGATGGCCAATTTAGTGTAGTAAATGCTCAAATGGCACTTTGCTACTTGAACGTAGACAAACACATAATGGAATTACAGGACAAATTGTAGCAGGGTTATTGTAAGACATTGACGTCTATCTCTTTGTTTCCACACACTCTAAAAAATGCTGGGTTAAATACAACCCAGCGCTGGGTAAAATATGGACGAACCCAGCGGTTGGGTTACTGCCCAGAAAGTTGGGTCTAAACAACCCAATCGCTGTGTTCTGTCCAATATTTACCCAGCACTGGGTTGTAGTTAACCCAGCATTTTTTAGAGTGCAGGCAAATCTGTCTGATTTTAAATTTCTTTTGCTTTTCCTTGTCATTTTGTGTATGTTTACTAATTTTTTTATTATTATTATTTAAACTGCTCAGAGGACATTTTATTGCTGAAATGCTGGACTTATAGTTTAAGAGACTTAATTGAGTTCTTAGTTATGTTTGTTTAGTTTTTTTTTAGATGTTTAAAGTAGAAACAAAATGAGATAATGCTGAATAGCAAAGTATTGTATTTCTAGAATCTCTAACTTTGATGTTTTGGCAAATCTGAGCACAGTTTGAGACATTGTTGATCTTTTTCTCAAGAGAAATAGAGTCACAGAGACAAAAGTCTTCATTTGCTCTCTTTAAACTCATTGAGCAGATCTCATTTATGTTTTATCTTTCTGATGAGTCCTTTCAGCTTAATGGTAAAACCATAGTACAGTTATTCAGTCAAGGTAAACTCGTGCCAAATCCAAACATTATTATTTGTTTGAACAGTGCTGGTTCTGAAACCCTTCCAAAATCTTATTTGATGTTAAGCTCAATAGGCTGCTTTAGTTAGGAACACTATATGACTTTGCAGAATGTCTTATAGAAAAGGCTGAGTGACAGCAAATGTAGACATGGCTGGCAGCTCTGCAGAGAGAGAGACAAACAATGCCCAAGGCTTCAAACTGAATGTTCAGCTTTGCAGAGCACAGACAGCTTCCACGGCGAGGAGACACATGCGCGCACACAAATACTGAAGCTGGATTGCATAATTTATCAGAAACAAGGTAAAGGGGTTATATTTTGTCTATTGCTTTCTAAAGACCAAATATAAGAAGCAGAGATGACCCTATAATCCTCAGAGGATTTCGACGAGCATCTAAATGTGTTATCTCCCTGCTGATGGAAGCTTGAGTAACTCTTCAGCAAGAAATGTTTAGAAGAGTTTTTCATTTACAAATTTGCTCACCAGAAATGTGCTTAAAAATGGGAACAGATGTCCTTGGTGTCTCGCATCTGCCCTTTTCCTGACTTCTGCAGCCAAAGAAAAAGTGCAGCTGCCACTGAGACAGTATTGTCCAAATTATTCTTTTATATGTTTATTGTGTTACCTAATGGACTCCATTCAGTTTTATTACTTGCAATGATTGCATTTTTGCATGTACCTCAGATGTGATAAGACCCTTTCTGGGAAAATAAAGAAACATTACAAATTGAATCTCTTAATATCTTTTTCCTAGACAGCAGTTAGTTTAAATGGAGAGCAAATCGAAACTTGAGAAATTTCCAGAGATTTCAGTGTGAATTCAAACATGTTTTACTAGAGTTATGCTTTTAAAATTCATTTTATGGTCTCTAATAAAATAAATATTCCTCTTGGTGCTTTTTTGCAATGTGTCGACACAGAAATGTCCTGCATGAATATAATTGAGGTTTTGGTCATATATTTATTTTAGCTGAATAGACCTTAGTCAGGTTAGATGCCATACTGAATTTTAGAGATGCACCGGCCATCAGTTAGAGCCGACTGATTTTTGCTCAAAAACCTGTGACTGGCAACCTGCTTTTTTTGTTTTATTTCAGCCGATCTCTTTTCCGGACTTGCACACAAAATGCATTGCAATCATTTCCAAAGATGTAATTTGTGTGGAAATATTATGAAGTCTGTAAGCAGGACATTAACAGAGGCCAGAGACGGGACATGCTGAAGATGAGAAAATACCGTACAAGACAGTGCAAAGCTCATGTGTGCAATAATGGAAGAAAACTGAAAATATTGAATTGGGAGTTGGGGGTATCTGTGTATCTCTGAAGGGAACTGACTGTCTTCAAAAAAAGTTTTGATGGCGTTTTCTTTTCGTCTTACCTTCGTATAATGCCTATTAAAGTAGTGTTTATGAGCACAGCAATGAAAATGACAATCTTTACAGTGGCACAATTTTCTCACAACTTTTGTCTACTGAAAAATACTGTCAGCTAAACAATCAGTATGTTGTTAAACAACAGTACAATCCATTAAACGCACTGTACTTACATACCTCGTCTCAATCCATCCCTCAGACTCGTTTCCATTCATGTCAAAAATTGAATATGGCGCTACCCTAACTAAGGTCTATCGATATTTTTAGATGAAACATGGTTTCAATAAAAATAAATAAAAAGCATGCCACAGGCAAATAGAGTTAATCAAAATGGTAGCATGCGCACTAAACATTCCCAATTTAGTTTTTTAAACATCTCTTCTCCACACTGTCTTTAAAGTGCTTCTCTCCCCTCATTACCATGCATGTATTGGCCTTGCAAAGCCAGTGTCTCCTGCAATCATAGGGGCCAAGGGGAGATTAATTAGAGACCTTGGTGCTCCTGTGACGGGCAAAGCAAACAGCCTCTTGCTCAGCCTGTAATTTATGTAATGCCTCCTTTACTGTGGATATCAGGAATGGCCTTTTTTTGGTCGATACTCTGGCGCTGGGTGGTAATGATGCTTCAGTCTGCTCTCCTGCCTTTTCTGGACTATTCTGGGAGAGTGGAGGAGAGAAAATAGGATGTTTTTGAACTGTAACATCAAACAAAGAGTTTCAGAGTAAGTTCAAGCCCGGCAGAGTTCAGAGGCATGCAGTGCATGTGAACTATTGTGCAGGTTTTTGTCTTGGTCCTTTGTTAATGTTGAAAGCCCAAAGCCTTTAGAGACAAAACTCTTGTCACATTATCCGGTCGAGCTTCAGTGTGATTGAGGTCTGTCATGGTGTTTGGCAAATTGTTGGGTCAGACCCGAGTAGCGGTACAATTGTACTGCCAGCCTGATGTGTAATTGCTTGTTTGTGTGGGGCCTTTTTGTTGTGTGTTTCAGTGCGTTGTACTGCGATAGATAATGGCTGTCCTCCCAGCTCTCAAAACAGTAAAGCGGCATTTTTAGAAGAATTGGCAACAGTTTTGAGAGTCTAGGCTCTTCTGAGAAGATTAAACTAATGGAGTGTCACATGATGTGCTGCATAAGGGGAATTTAGCACTGGTAGGGGTCTGCGGGATTATAGGCTCTGCGTGTAGTGCATTTAGATTTGAGAACTTTGTTCTTCTTTGGTTGTTTCACTAGTTCTGTAGTTAATTTTAATGTTAAACCCTGTAGGGTTTATTACCCAAGGAATACCCCCTAGGAAACCTCCAAAATAAGTGCACATTAAAGCAAGTACTAACACAAAGAGAAAATGCCAAGCTATCAAGCTTTCTAGTGCTTAAATAAAAAAATGAATACATGTCTTTGATGGCCAAATGATATTAATTTTTAGTCTAAAATCGACTGCAACTGAATGAGCAACCGTCTTGGTACCAGATCAAAAAGAAAAAAAGTTATCTTGTCAGTTGTTCTTAAAAATCTAATTTGGTTGAAAGTTTCACTCAGCCATATATCATATTGCAGATAAAATGGGTCACAGCCTCGTTTTGTCTTACAGACATTATTTACCCCAAAATGAAAATTGTCATCATTTACTCACCCTCATGTCAAACTTGTATGACTTTTTTCCCTGGAATACAGAAGAAGATATTTTTAACCCTTGTGCTGTGCTGAAAATCCTTTACCTAATTTGGTGTTCTAGGTCAAAAACTGCCAGGACTTTTAAAGATTGCTTATAAATCTTTCATTTTTTCATTATACTATATTATTACTAAATCACCATTTTTTTCAACTTGTCCTAGAGTTCTATTATATATATATATATATATATATACATACATACACACACACACACACACACACATATATATATATATATATATACAGTATATATAATTTGTGTTTGTTTGTTTATGTGTTCCACAGTAGAAATACCCTCATTCAGATTTGGAAAGATATGAGGGTGAGTAAATGATGACAGAATTTTCATTTTAGGGAGACTATCCCCTGAAATGTTTTATTTTGATAGGACCCAAAATCATCTTATCATTTGATATCCTAATGCAATTAATTAGAGATGAGTGTCATTTATCTATCTGGTGTCCCTGCGGTCTTTTCCTTTCGGTTGCTCTCAGATCTGTCATAAATAAGCATGATTACTGCATGTTCAAAGAATCTGAATTTTTCAGAGCTACTTCCTGCCACAAGTGGAAATTGTCACTTTTGGAATAAATTGTAGGCATCACTCATGTGTGGTTATGAGAGTGCTGTCTGCTAAATCTCTCTCTCCCTCTCTTTCTCGCTCTCAGATAAATGAGAATTTATTCCTCCTCTTTGAGTTCTGGCTTAGACGGAGAGAAAAGCACAGGGTCGCGGAGCTCACTCGAAGCTCAATGGAAGAAAGAAAGAAACAACTGCGTGCATTTTAATTGTCAATGAATGAGCGGCATCTCAAGGCTTCACAGCAAAAACTCTCTTCATAATTTATTAAATTCACACCATCATGAACACGCACATCAGTGGCCTTTCAAAACATACACAATTAAAATGTGCACTCAGAAATTCTCTAGTCATCAACGATATCGTACATTGAGAGGCTGATAATTTGCTTGTTAATGTCGAATGAGGGGTACAGGACGATTAGACTTTTTTTGTCTAATAATTGCTGTGACTGTGGCTTAGTTCATGTTTTTGCTTGTATTGCTGTGTATTTTTATACACTGTTAAAAAGTTTGTGGTCCAAGTCTCTTATGGTCACCAAGGCTGTATTTATTTGATCAAAAACAGTAAATACAGTAATATTATGAAACATTATTTCACTTTAAAATAACTTTTCTATTTAAATATATTTAAAAATTTAAAATAGCTGTTTGATATATATATATATATATATATATATATATATATATATATATATACACATGCACACACACACACACACACACACACACACACACACACACACACAATAATACAATGTTATTAGAAAATATTAGTGCCCATGTAAAACTTTTTTTTTATATTACTGCCACAAATTTTATTCTGGTCCCTAGAAATAGCTTGGGTCCCTCCTTTAATATAAATCTGTCAGCAACCAAACAAAAATCATAAGTTCAGTTGCTTAGAGAAATAACAGCACCCCTCTCCTCAATAAATGTCATGGTTTGAGATGGCCATATCATTCATTTCCATAACATGACTTTTGAAGGGCCATTAAATAACTTTTTTTGTGTTTGTTTTCAAGGGTAGGAGCAGCCATGCCATTTGGCTGTTTGACTCTGGGAGAGAAGAAGGACTACAACAGTCCTTCAGAGGTCACCGATAAGTATGACCTGGGACAGGTAGTGAAATCGTAAGTACCAATATTTGGTTATGTCTACCTTTTGTTTTGCTCTTGTGTATACTAGTCTTTTTGTGCAAAATATATGCTTCTAAATTTGCAAATTTTAATATATACTTTTTTTTCTATGTGTAAATTAGATTCTAAATACTAGATTTTCGATGTTGACTCAACAGCACTGTGTATGTGTTTTTATCATCTTCATTAACAGGGAGGAGTTTTGTGAAATCTTCAGGGCAAAGGACAAGAACACACTGAAAATGTACACCTGTAAAAAGTTCCTGAAGAAAGATGGAAGAAAAGTACGAAAAGCAGCCAAAAACGAGATCCTCATCTTGAAAATGTACGTTTTCCGTGCAGGTTATTTATACGATCCACATTTTAGCAAAGAAAGGTGCTTGCGGATGGTGCTCAGTGTTGAAATTTGTTCAACAAGAGTAGCAGAATGCAGTCGACTCTTTACCATGCAAATGATTTTATTTTTGCAGATAGTCATGATTTCTTTTCACTTTCTACTCTGCTTCCTTTCACAGTGTCACAGTTTCTCTCTTGCTTTCTCTCTGTCTCTCCCCGCAGGGTGAAGCATCATAACATCCTCCAGCTGGTAGATGTCTTTGAGACGAGAAAAGAGTACTTCCTCTTTCTGGAGCTGTAAGTGCTTTGAGATTTTTGTATGTGAGAGTGAATAAGAAAGTACAAGAGTGTGAATGGATACGTTTTGCATTTATTGTGTTTAGATTTTAAAAATGATCCAAAATGATAGGGATGTGGAATATAGAATATACTATTTTGCCTATAATATAGTGGATTATTTATTTATTTATTTCTTGAGATTGAGTTGTAGTGGAGACAATATTTTTTCTTCTTCTGTATCTTTATCCTGTTAATATTGTAGCAGTCCAGTCAACAGGTTAAGCAAATAAAAACATTAAAAAATTCAGTTGCCACTGGGGTTTTCAAACTTCAACTGGTTTAAATGTTGAGAATTTTCATTTTTTTAGACGAACTATTTTTTTTTAACGTAAAGATGCATTTGCACTTGCTTCTTGAGCATTTCTTTCTATAAACTAAAAAGATTTTTGTACAGTCATTATATTACAAGGACAATTTTGACTCTCACATGAATATTTGGCTTGGCTGTTTTTCATGTTTTTTACTTCAGGGCCACAGGAAGGGAGGTGTTCGACTGGATCTTAGACCAGGGCTACTACTCAGAGCGTGACACCAGCAATGTGATCCGGCAGGTGCTTGAGGCCGTGGCTTACCTGCACTCTCTTCACATCGTTCACAGAAACCTAAAGGTGACTTGGGGCTTTACTGCCATCTAATGGTCTCCACATGGTATTGCACCAGAATGCAACCTCAGCCTCAGACTACAACATTTCAGGAGACAGAGGTTGCTTATATGCACTAAAGCAAGGGTCATCAGACTTGATCCTGGAGGGCCGGTGTCCTGCAGAGTTTAGCTCCAACTTGCCTTAACACGCCTGCCTGGAAGTTTGAAGTATACCTAGTAAGACCTTGATTAGCTGCTTCAGGTGTGTTTGATTAGGGTTGGAGCTACACTCTGCAGGGACACCGGTCCCTCCAGGACCGAACTTGGTGACCCCTGCACTAAAGGGTTCATTTATTTCAAAGAAAAATTCATTCTAACAATCACACTATTATCAATGACATGTCTTGCATCTTGTTTTTTAATTAAATATATAAAATTTCTGATTCTTATAAAGGCTTTGCTAGGTGAAGTGTTTGGGGTTTTATACAACTGATTGCATTTACTACTATATTTTCTCACCCTGTCAGCTGGAAAATCTGGTCTACTTCAACCGTCTGAAGAACTCTAAAATTGTAATCAGCGATTTTCACCTGGCCAAACTGGAAAATGGTCTTATCAAAGAGCCATGTGGCACACCAGAGTACCTTGGTAAGAAAAAGTGTCAAATCTTTCAGATGTAACTGCACCCTATATTGTGAATTATGGTTATTAATATAAATACTGATCGAATTATAATATATTAGTGTCAATGATGTAAAACTAGTTATATATTAAAAATAACAATATAGAAATAATAATACAGACCTTTCATCATTCCTGAATTACATTTTTAAAAAACTGATTTTTACTATCACAAATGTGTAAAATATTTTTGAAATAATGATATGTGTACACTAAAGTGCATTTAAGGTCTTCATGTTTGCACCACTTGAGATTGTAGTCATTACATCATAAATGTTTTGCAAAGAAATTTATTAAACCAACATTAGTACCAAAATGACACGTCTAAGAACACTATAATATAATATAGTGTTTTGCACTATGTTATATTTTATATTTGTGTTTGACTCATTATCATAATTCAGGCTTTCTCTTATAGCTCCAGAGGTGGTCGGCAGACAGAGATATGGCAGACCGGTGGACTGCTGGGCCATCGGGGTGATCATGTACATCCTGTGAGTTCATGCATCATCATCTATATACATTTCATTCATTGTGTGAGATGGTCCAACATATTCATTTCATTGTGCTCTTGAACCAGATCTTTATTTATTAGTAGACCCCATAGATGTCTGTTTTGGAGTCACTTGCCCGACACGTTCTTGAGTTCATCAGCATGTACGTTCCATATCCTGTTGTCACATTGCGTGTTAGATCATCATTGCCACTCTGTAAGTGCACAGTATTTCCTGTATCTGTTTCTCTCTCAACAATCAATTGTTTTTCATATGGTGCTATGGTCCTAATTAACCCCTTGCCCTAGGAAATTGTAATGCTCTGCTCATATTATTATTTTCAACAGACTGTCAGGAAACCCACCTTTTTATGACGAGACAGAAGATGACGATTATGACAATCATGATAAGAACCTGTTCCGGAAAATTCTGTCTGGAGACTACGAGTTTGACTCACCCTATTGGGATGACATCTCAGATTCAGGTACAGTACACAAATCACTGTACAGCAGGTGTGAGATGGATCTGTGGGATTCTGATCAGAACACAAATTCAACTATTCAACAAATTCTTTGCAGCAAAAAGCCTAGTTGCATGTTTAATGGAGGTGGATCAGGACCAGAGACTGACAGCACAGGAAGCCATCAATCATGAGTGGTAAGGAGCCCTTGCCAGTACAGAATCTGCATTTTATAATTTATCTGCAGTTTAATTAAAAAATAACAGCTATGAATCTTTTCTTTTGTTTAGGATATCTGGAAATGCAGCCTCAGACAAGAACATCAAAGATGGTGTTTGTGCTCAGATTGAGAAAAACTTTGCTAAAGCTAAATGGAAGGTAAGGTCTTACTAACCTCATTTGTGCTAAATTTCAACACGTTTATGGACTAATATATATTAATTTAATAATAATTTAAATTATTATTTTTAGTTATAAATATTAAAACATTATTATTATTTGTTATCCAGAAAGCTGTTCGTGTGACCACCATGATGAAGAGACTCAGGGCTCCAGATCAGAGTGACTCTGGAGCCTCTAGTCCTGCAATGGGAGCCTCAGGAGGACCTGTTACTCCCAGCACCACCCCTGTTCCCCTGGCTACCACACCAGTGCCTCCCTGCACCGCCGTGGATCACCCCGAGGCCCAGACACAGGAGGCCTCGGCTCCAATACGGTGTAATGGAGAGATACTGACATCCCAGCAGCGTAGTGGGGAGACTAGGGAGGAATAGAATGACTGATTACATTCGGCAAATAGAGCAGCACCTACACACTACATATAAATTCATATCGAAATCTAATGGTGGAGCAAAGTTCAATTGTGCTTAAAAGCTTGATCGCCATTTTACATTTTCATTTGTGCAAAATGCTGTAATCTAGGAAGACTTTAAAATGTAAATCCCAGTCCCATAGTAGTCTTGTCTGTATTTTCTTATATAGCTTTATCAAAGAAATATTATTTGTTACTTCTGAAGTAATACTCCTTGATTTAATTTCCATGGTTAATTCAAACCAATTTAAAAAATCCTCATCAAACCTTTGCTACCATCTTTTTAAGGGTATTATACAAAATAAGATCCAGTACCCGGATGAAGCTTATTCTTAGATTTACTTTGAAACATTTCATTAATAGTTTATGTTGTTCAAATATTTTCAGTTGTATTTATTACATACCTAAAACTTGCAAGATTTTTTTCCACATTGCAAAGAGCAAAGGAACATTAAAAAAAAACAGCCTCAAAGATGAATCTTAAAGCCATTAAATAAGATAATTAACAAACACATACAAACAACAGTTAAAAAGAACAGTTAACACAGCAACTGAATTAAAATTCATATTAATATTTTGTGTCATAATATTGGCTTACCAGCAACTAAAACTGCTGCTGTACTTCATTGATGTACAAGTCATTATGTTTTTGTCAATACTATCATCATATCAATATAATCTTACTCAGTGTTTTTGTACTGCTGAATCATGTTTCTTTTTCTTTTGCTGTACAATCTTACAAGAAGTTATGTAGCTCTTTTTATTCAATCTGCCCTTATATCCGTATTCTAAAGAGCACTGCATTTTATGTAGAATACATCTGGTTTCATTGAGTCTGATACGTTGAGGCCTAAGGGTTTCCAAACGTTCTGTTAATGTGCAGTACAAACAAAGCAATATGAATATTGCTGTAATACTGTGAAACTGCTATACAGGTGATAAGATGTTCCTGCCATATTTCATACAGGTAGCCAAGCAATTTGCTCTCGATGGTTGTTTGCGTACTTGATCTTATAGCTGTATATTATGTTCAGTTATTGTATTCTGCCTAAAACCCAGACCTTATTTTTACTGTCCATGTGGAGAGAGAGGAATCAAAATGTCCTTGAACTGCAAATCCTGCTGTAGCTCATGTCCATTATGGCATAGTTATTTGTTGTTTATTGTTTGTTTTAATTGATTGTCTTTGGCATGGTCACATGTTTCATTTTAAGCATTTGCTAAATATACTCCCAATTGTATATAGCTTCACTGAGTTTTATCTGGTAGTATTATCTCAGTAATGTAAAAGGAACTATACACTGTACATTTTGACCTCTGTGTGCATTAGTTTGACCTCAACAGAAAACCAGAATATTCTCCTGTTTAGCCTATGTTTTCCTCTTTATGCACTGACGGCTGGCTCTGTAAACACTGAAATATATTTTCTGAGAAAAGTTTTCATAGAAGACAGAGCAGAAAAACAAGTGATTAAAATGAGTAGAGTAAAATGTGTGATTCATCATTTTCATGTATCAGCTCAGCCTAATGTGTTTGTCACTGTTTGTGGCTTCTGTATTTTGTTACTCGATATGCAGAATAAATGTTTTTGGACAGTGTATGTTTCCATGGAGTTTCTTATTTCTGGTCTAGTACTAAATTTAAACAACATTTTGGATAAAGTCCTTATCTATATGTCCCCTGATTCACTGCAATTGCTATATTGTTTACAGTGAATGTGAATTGGCTTATAAAGCATTATGGCTGCACTAAAAATCCACATTACATGTAATACTTTTATTTATAATACATTTACAATACTTTTTTGAAAGAAAAAATTGTGTCTTATGTGGTGACTTACCTTATTTTGTTTACTGAATTGTAAAACTTCGACTCCCACAAGCCCTCACTCACCGGAAACGGAGTATGTAGTTCCGCCTCTTTTTGTCGGGAAACCCAGAAAAGAACCTTCCAACAGATCTCTACAAGCTAGGTGAGACGTCTAAAAATGGCTTTACAGACATTAAATTGAAGAAATATTCCACTGTTATTTGTAGTGTTTTGTAAAATTAAGATGAACGGAAAAAACCTTGTTTACTTCGTCCATTGATATTTGGAAAATGTCTTGATAGATGCTAAAGTTAGCACGTTAGCCTTCTTTTATGAGGGCAGGTTTATGAGATGTATAAAGCAATACTTTGCCTTCTTGTTAATAAATATTTGAGTACTCAACAAAGTAGCTGGAAAGGATTCTCATGTGTATTCACACAACGGTGTATTTGACATGTAACGTTAGTTTGATTTCATCACATTTATATAACGTTATTCACTCTAGCCAAACGCAAACGTATTGTGTTAGCATTATGCTTTAACAACGTACGTACTTTTCAGTCTGAAACTGTCAGTTCCAATGTTGTGACATTTATGTTAAACGATTCTCATTAGCCCTCATTGTGTTGTTGTTATGCAAATATGAAATAGCAGTTCTTTTGATTGCGTTTACCTCTATGACCTGTACGTTAATTGTTAATGATATGTGTAATGGCTTGACAAAATATCGTTATTTTCGAAATATTTTTCCTAATGAGGCTTTAAAGCCAGGACGTTTAGCAAAGTTACATGAAACAGATAAATGAATTGATCTTTAATGATAATGTATCTATTTATTTCTCAAGTGAAAGGACGCTCTGCACTCGAAACTCGTGCTGAGGGAGAGTTTCAAGGAGAGGAGGGAACAATGTGGAACGGTTCAAGACCTGGACCACGAGGAGGAATGCCCTTTCGGTAAGAGGTCTTAAATTAAGTACATTTCTAAGACTATATTCTTCATCAAAAACATAGAATATGTCATCAATGTATTGTGTTCCTAAAAGGTCTCTTAATTAGAGTGCTCTCATACTGTGGGACATGCAGCCTAAAGTTTCTGTCGGAACAACATCTAAAATTGCTCAGATTTATAGTACCTGCATTGAATTGCCTGTTTAAAAAAAAATCCAAAGTTGCAAATTTTGCCACATTACCTAAGAAATCTTTTATGAAATTTGGCTTAGTAAAATCATGTCCAAAGTCTTGAGTGTGTTCCAGGATGTATTAAGAGATAATCTACAAAGAAGTGTAAAATGTATACACAATTATAATTTATGTAATATATTTTATGTATATTGGTCCCAAAACATATTTAAACATTTTAAACCCTGTTGGACTAGTAGACAAAATATCAAACCAAATGACTTTTATTTTCAAGAAATATATCTCAAGCACATTTTCAAGCAAAATGTCTTGTTAAAGAGGTTTGTTAGGTTTTATTTTAAAACTTGCAATGAACCTTTAGATAGTCTGATAATCTTTCGTGACCCAGAAAACAAAGCGCACATTTCGAGGCTGCATTTGAAAGAGCAACTGCCTTCGTCGCGCTGCTGTGACAAATTCTTGGAATGCAGTCTTTTGAAAGATGCAGCCTCTGAATTGGGACACAGCATGTGTTTTGTAAAAAAGTAAATAGATTGCTCATTTGCAGTAATGCTTCTGATTTTATTGCAGTGGGGAACCTCGTGGAGGCATGTTTGAAGGCAGAGATGGCCCAAGACCTGACTTCAGAGGTCGGGATGGCATGAATATGGACAGGTCACCCATGGACATGAGGCGGTTCGACTGCCCACCTGATATGAGAGGAAGAGACATGGGTCTTCATGACAGAGGAAGAGAGCCTTCCCGAGACTTTTTCAGACCCGGAGATGAAATGGACATGAATTTTCGAAGGCGCTTTGAAATGGATCAGAGAAACAACCTTCAGAATTCTCCAGGTTTTATGGGTCAATCTAGGCCACCAATGGATATGGGTGGCAGAGACATGCAGGGTGGTAATATTAGGGGTCCAGAGGATGGATTCATGAATATGAGGGAGAGGGAGAGATTCCAAATGGATATGCCTGGGCTTCCTCCCATGGACATCAGAAGGAGACTTGCCATGGTGGCAATGGGTGGAAATGGAGATCTTGGGGACATGAGAGACAGGGAGAGGTCACGGATGGGTGGCATTGATGGGTTCAGTATGGACATGCCTCCCAGAGACAGACCGATGATGGATTTTGACAGACGAGGTGTCACCCCTCCACTTAATCCAAGAGGAAGGTTTGAATCCGATATGGATCTGAGAAACCGCATGGGGTCCTCCAATGATTTTAGAGACCAGCCTCCTCAGATGTTTCGAGACAATGAAGGCATCCCCATGGATATCAGAGGAAGACCTGATATGCCTTTAGGTCGTGGTGGCCCAGAACCCATCATCAGACCCGACGAGATGACCCTCAAAGACAGAGAATTCCCAGAGCCGATGGACAGGCCAGTGGGCTTCAGAGGAAGAGAAAGTGAAACGCTCTCGGACGAGTGGCGCAAACATGGCATGAGAGACCGAGAATCTCTTCCACCGATGATGGGCAGAGCGCCACCACCTTTCCCGAGAGAGCTGCAAGACAAGTTCTTCTCTAACTGTGGAAAAGATGTAGACTTTGGAGAACATCCCCAGTTCAAAGACAGAGACCGAGACGGGTGTCTGGGAAAAGACGGTACAGGCTTTAATCGATCAGAAAGAGACTCCAAACACCAAAACTGGGAGAAAAATATTCCTAGTGATTTCCCAGTCAGAGATCCAACTCAGAAGCCCCCTCTTCTTCCACTGGATCCCCCTTTAAATGCCCAAAGTAGAGATGGAGATAAACCCTGGCCTGGTGACCGAGATGAAAAGCCTGACAGAACTGCACCTGCAGTAAGTAGACCTCCATATTTCCAAGACAAGAACCAGCCAAATCAAGAGCATAATTTCGCAAGTGATCGAGTGCCCTTTAAGGGCTCCAGTGACATGGCTTTAGATCAGGGACCACAGAGAGAGAGCTTGGTGTCTGGGCCAAAGGAACCCCAGAGTAATAGAGGTGAGCGACAGGATCAGGATTATAGAGACATTGATTATCGCACCAGCTCAGGGCGCAAATACGACTACAATCTTGGGGATCTTCAAGGACCTGAGAAAGACGTGAAGGAATCCAAACTTGGTCCAACTCAACGACCTGATGACTCTGGTTCTCAGGTTAGATTTTGTCTTTTGATTTTGTTTGATGGAAAGTGAGAAAGTTTCTTTTCCAACTACAAAATCATTCTGATTATATAAATGTATTATTGTAAATAGAATAAGTTGATTTTTTTTTTTTTCTTTTTTTAATCAGCTTGATTTTTGTTCTTTATCCTCAGTGAGAAAAAAAACTTTTTTTCAGATGGGATGGTAATCCATGTAAAAGTTAATATAACATTTCTTTTCACAGCTCATATAATTTCTTATGGATTTGTACATAAAACGTAATGTACATTTAAACGCGCTAGTACAGATTGTCTTGTGAATTATCTGAATATTTAAACTCTACTGTGAATTTTGAAATAAAGGACCAGGATTACAGGAGTGCAAGTGTCCAGGATCAAGTCTCAAAAACCATCGCCATCTCTGGAATTCCTAAAACTGCCACAATGCAACAGGTAAACAAGATGTAATTATTCAGACTTTGATTATTTTCACACTTTTAGAAAAATGGTTCTTTCTTGGTGTTCTAAAAACAACACCATCAATTATCTGAATGATTGCCAAAGTAAGCTTGACTTCATTTAGTTCTTTCTTTCATAGATTCTGGATGCTTTCGCAGTCCGTGATGGTGTGCCAATGCAGGGCATGAAAATAAAGGATGTTGTGCCAGGTGAGATTTTGTTCGCTGTAAACAATGATGACCGATTCGCAACCACATTTCGCTGTTCGCTCTCCGAATCTTACGCTCACTGTCTCTTTTACATCGATTGTACTTTCTGCATCTGAGTCGCTTTTGCAAACATGCTACAGGATCTCTTGTTGTCCCTTTTCCCCATGTTCTTGTGCGGGAGGTTGAATTTTCCCTGAGCAGCTTCCATCTTTAAGGTGGCATGTGCTTAGAGGGAATTTCGAATTTCTTAAACGTGGTTCCCTTTATAAATAAGCCATTAACTGTCAACACAAATACCAACTACTACTACTTTGTGTTGATGTGAAGTGTTGCTGCAAAATATTCCTCTCTGGGTTCATCTGATAAAGGTTTCAGCATTTTGTTTTTTCTTTTTTATATGCCAAAATAGTTTATTTTCTTCACAAAGGACTGTATCAAATAAGCTAATATGCTGTTCAGAAAATCTGAAAATATCAGGAAAGGTTTTCAATTTCTTTTTGAAATTAATAAAATTATAATAAAATAATTCTTTGCCAATGACTCCAAATCATGGAAAATATTCAATTTTAAATGAATTGTATTTAACTGTATTTAATCACATTATTAGCTTTCATTCTTAAAAGCATTTATAAATTTGCAGTGAAGAAAGCAACTTTTTCAGATTTAGTTGTTTTATTGTTCCACTTAATCAAATTAATCCAGTTAAGAATTTTTTTTTTTCTTTTTTTTTAATTGTTCAGACTGTTGCAAGTTTGTTGGAAAATAAATGTGGGTCTTCTATGTTGTGTTTTAGATGTTAGATGTGATTAGACTTATAATTTACTAGAAACTCAGTTATTGTAGTGTTATTTCAAGCTCTCTGTTACATTTTGGTTCTCTTTCTACTGTTATTATTTTTTTGTTAATTTTTATAGATGTATATCTTGGCTTCAGAATTGCCTCTGAGTTGAGGCTACTCTGATTCTTCGCGACTGACTTCAAACAATTAAATAATGAAATAAAATGTGCCTGACAATCAAAAGACATCCTGTATGAATTCGCTTTGTGATATGTCTCGTGAAACGAACCACTGCTTTTTTCTCTTGAAAATTCTCCTATTTACCTGCAATAACTAACACAAACCCATCTGTATTTCAAATGCTGTTCCCAGGTTACAGCTACGATATGGCCTATGTGGAGTTTTTAAACCTCGAGGATGCTGTCCACTTCATGGAGTCCAACCAGGTGGCCCATCCTCGTCCTTCTACAACGGCTCTGTCTGCGAACAGGAAGAAGGCTTGGGCCTGGGGAGGGGGAGGTGTCTGGGCTCTGGGTGGGAATGGGGTAGATGGGACATGAGACCTTCAAGGGAACTTTTTTCCCCACTTATATTAAACATGACCAATTAAAACACGCCACCTAGTTTGCAACATTAGCTTTCAGGCATAACAAGTGAGCGTAGTGACAAGGGGTCCACTATTTGATGATTGGCATAGGTGTATTAGCTGAGTAATTGAACCTTTACATTTCGCTTTTTTCGACTTCTTATACAGAATAGGTAGTTTTATGAATAGATACATGGCATATTGAATTGAATTTGGAATTGGATATGCATCAAGTTGTGCAACCTGTTTCTTCTACTCGTAGGTTGTAGAACTCCAGACCACTGATATTTCATTCTTCGTTTTCAAAAGTATAATATTTTATTTCCCTCATTTGACCATCTCGAGGTCATGGTCTTACGATCACTTTTTACTTGCTCCCACTGGCATATTCTGAAGTGGTACTGAAACAAAACCAAGCATTCTTCTTTGGCCTCCTTTATTGTCTTACTTTAAAATGATTCAGCTTTGGATTTTCATAATTTCTGTGGTGACTGAAATGCTATATGTAGCTTCCTTTTGTAGATATTCATATTTTGCTGACTTGGAAGGAAAGCGGTAGTTGCTGTTTTGCCCTATTTGAATTTCCGATGAACAGGTTGTTAAAAGGTTGTAGGTAAAGCTTTATGCTGTTATGCTTACAGCACAGTATCGTCCTTGTGCCGTGTCAATACTTATTCCTTATCCTTTGACCTTATGGAATTACAGTTCCAGAACTGTGCTCTTTGGTTCTGCTTGCAGCCTGAAGTTTTTTTATTCTTCTTCCATGGATTGTGATTTAATCATCTTGAGTTTGGGTGTCTTATGTCTTCCAGCACAACAAACTCGTTCTTTCCATTCCTGCTTACTCCATCTTGACCGACTTCATGGTTGTTGTGTATCTGGATGTATAGAGAGATCCATGCTGATGTTTATTTGGAAAATCCAGACTTTGGAAAATCAGGGCTTGTTTGTACTAATAGCATTTTGACATTTCTAATGAAACTTTCACTATAAATGTAAGGCGAGTACAGCAGCTAGAGGTTTGCTTGGATTTGTGTCGAGCCATTGGCTGTTGTGCTGAAACTTGAAAACACTGTGGGTTGTATTGGTTGTATCAGCATATATTTCTCCCTCGTTTTTGCCTGGCAAAGTACCTTTCAGAAAAGAATCTTGCTCAGGGTTCTTCTTTCATCCGAAACTACAGTTTCTCAGCTGCCCAACTAGCAGGATGACTTATCTTGTTTTTAATACTTGGTGAAACACTTAAAAACAAATTTCTACAACAAGTAACTGTGGCAGTGATGGTGGGTAAGAAGTCATAAAATGCTGATCACATTACACTGTTAGGTCATTTATCTAGAATGTCCTTTCAACCTAAAAGCTGAAGATCTTTTACCACAGTTGTCCATAAACAGTACTTTTCTTTGATCGGGCATGAACTGGATTTTTCACAGTGGGCCAGTCAGTATATGGTCTGTCTTTTGAAACTTTTTATAAACAACATAAATATATGTGAAGTAAAATGAGAAAAGCTTAATGTCCTAGTTTTGACTGTCCACCCCATTTTGAAAGTGAGTTGTGATATAGCAGTTAACGTTTCCAAGCTGCTCTCCAGTTATCTGTCTGCATAGTCTTCTCACTTGAAAGAAGCTAGACTTTGTTGCCTCTATTCATCCTGTTACGGATGAATGTGCAGTTACTTGTGAGTAAAGGTTGACCGATTGATCGGCCGGCCGATTAATCGGGCCGATTTTTGGCATTTTTTCAAACATGGGCCAAAACAAATCGGCATCATGTATCAGCTACCCTGATTTCCCTGCCAATACCCTGATATTGGCATCGGCCAGAGGAAAACCCATATCGGTCGACCTCTACTTGTGAGATGGATATGCTTCTACTATGTACTTTGACATTACTAGTTATATTTTTCAGTTATATTTTCAGGTTAGCATTCAAATTAAGGTGGTAGTACATAAATTGCAGCTATATAACCACTGTAAGATTTACACTTCAAGATTTACACTTACTCTCATTTTCACACAGTAGTGTGTGTGTGTATTAAAAAGGCAGATGAAACACCCCCACCCCCCCCCCCCCCCCACCCCCCGCAAACTTAATCCAAACCTGGGCATAAGTAAAGCCCAGATCAGATCTTTCTGTGTTTATGCCCTCAGTCGGGCAAATGGGAAATACATTCTTTTTTGTTGTTAGGTTGGGTTGGTTTTTTGGGAAGCTGTCAGTCACTTAGCACTGAGAGACTGTCGTCTTGTTTTCTAGGGATCTGTTAAGGTTGGGGACAAGACTGCTCTGCTCAAATATATCCAGCCTGACAAAAATGTGAAAGAACAGGTGAGTTTCCTCTATGGTAGAGCTTCATATGTATTGATTTTTATTATCTATTAGTGTGATTGACATACTTAAATGTAATTTGGATTGCAGCATCTTGAACCACCAGCTAAAGCGGCTCCAGCCAGCGATGACAATTTGTTACCAAATCCAGTCCTGCCACTTAATATAAAGGAGGAAACCGATGCCAAGCCTGTGCAGGATCCTGCCTCTCAAGGTGTGTGGCAAAGAAACTCCAACTTGACTCCTGAAGCATGGCAACAGCAAGTGGACCGACAGCTACAACAGCAGGAGGTAGAGCAACAAGCGGAAGATTGTACCAATCAGAGAGCATCTCGCCAAAACTTGCAGCACTCCGATCCGGTCTTCAAGGAGAGCAAGAGTAAGTGATGTCAACTGTGAATACATTTTCTAAAAGAAAACAAATGAACAAAAGTAGATGGCAGATTGTTCTTAAGTTTCATGTCTTTTTTTCAGCGATGATTATCAAGAACATTTTGCCTACCACCACCGTGGAGACCATTCTGCAAGCACTCGATCCATTTGCGTACCTGGATGAGCGCAATGTACGTTTGGTCAAAGGGAAGTCACCTGGATCCAAATGCTTCTGCTTTGTTGATATGGATTCACATGAGGTATTGTACTGATATCTCAATCTAACTACAATGTAATGTCTCAAAATGGTCCACTGTGTTCTTTGATGCATTCGTAATGATACTATTCACTTTCATATACAGCATGTGACACGATTGGTGGAGTTGCTGACCAAACCCCGCCCTATCATGATTGATGGGGTTAGAGTTTATGCTGAAGTTGCCAAACCTTTGAAAAACCAAAAGTAAGTCTCATTTTGTTAAATGAATATTCTAGTTTCAGTTCAGAGGAAACATTTCATAAATCCTAAGAGAAGAAATTTCAATATGAACTGTGGTTGTTATTTGAGCTTTAAAGGTAATTCTCATTTTCATTGCAGTTATAGGAGGGAAAATGATAAGTCAAACACTTCTCTCTTGGGTTTCCCTCCAGATGTTATTATGGTAGGTCATCTCAATGCATGACATACGTTGTTACCAAAACTTTCAGACAGCTAGACAATGTTTTTGAGGTACATTTTATAAGGGTGAGCTTCCTTTATCTTGAAACGACATTTTAAAAATGTAGTGCTCATTGCGCGTAATTTTTTTAAATTCACTTCGTCTAGCATATATTTACATGGAACAGTGTTTAAAAAAATATCCCGGTGGAATGCAAGAGCATGTTTTGTGTGAACAGTCCATATCTCGTATTAAATTTTCATATGTAATTTTTTTTTCTAGCAACAACAACATCAATATCAGCAGCCACCGCAACAATTTTATCCTCCGCCTTCTCATACAACTATGGGTGTTGCACCTGCCATGCCAGGTATAGGGTTTTCAATTAATGATTATGGCATTGAAATTGATTGTTGCATAATATATTCATGTATGTGTTCTGTGGGACTTCCTGCAGGTGACCCAGTGGGAGCGAATGCCACCTTGTCATCAGCTGTACTGCCGACTTCAAGCTTAACACAGGTGATTGTCTTTTTGAACTTGCACAGAGGCACATTTTTGAAACAACGTGGCCAGTTGTTGCCAGGAGAGATATTGGTTTTTGGACTGTAACTGACTGTCTGTCTGTGTGCAGGGTGTGATATATTCTGAGACAACGGCAATGGCGCAGTCAGTCCAGACAGCTGAACACCAGACTGCAGCTTTATCTGACACCGCAGAGTCCATTGACGGCTATAGCTACGGTTTGCCACACTGTTCAGTTAAATATTAATGGTTTTCTTTTTGTTATATTCACAGTACTCACCAGCCCTAGTTCAGGATGGTAACGTCTTATAATCATACTCTTGTTACTGCAGGATCTGAGGCTCCAGATTTGTCAGCCTTCCTTTACGATGCTACATCAGGATTTTACTATGACCCTCAGACTACCCTGTACTATGATCCCAACTCAAGGGTATGTAGAGAAAATAGCCTTTTGATTCTCCTGAATGTTTAAAATGAATGAAATACAATGTACAGTGACTAAATGTTTGTTTTTGCTTGTGTAGTATTTCTATGATGCTCAGAATCAGCAGTACATGTACTGGGACAGTGCCTCAAAGACCTACATCCCAGTCCAGAGCTCTTCTGCTGATGTTCAGGACCCGCCCCCTGAAGTTGCTGTCCCTGTGGCAACAACTGCTGAGGTTATAGCTACCCCCATCACAGAGGAGGAAGTGAAGGCAGTTCCAGAGACAGTGCCGGAGGTGCGGGTGGAAGAGGAGCCTGCCCCACGAGCAGAAAAGAAAGAGAAGGAAAAGGAGGAAAAGCCGAGAAGCTTAGCAGCTTTTAAGGTTTTAATATCACTTAATTTGCATTACATTCAGTTTTTTATTAGCAACAAAAATTGTTAGATCTGTGTTGTAATTTTGGATCTGATCATCAGATAATGAAAGACATGGAGCGATGGGCAAAAATCCAGAACAAGCAGAAAGAAATTGTCCGATCTCCTTCACCTCTTCTCAAGTCTGGAGGAGATGACCAAAGACCTTCAAAAGCTGCTGATGCAGCCTTTGCCATCTTTGAAAGGAAGGTCAGATCACTTTTTAACCCCTTCTCTCCTGTCCGTATTGTTCATAATCAGAATTAGGAATTTAAACAAAACACACCTTACATATTAAGTAACTTCAGCGCACACTCTTTATGATTTTGACATGAACACTGAAAATTGGGCAGCTCGTTGAAGAGAGGTGTTATTACTTAAAGCAATCAGATTATTTTTTTTATGCTAAACCAGTCAAAAATAATATAAAGTCCATATAAAAAAATCTAGTATCAAAATCTAGTGTTTATTATTATGCTTCCCAGAGATAATCTTTACCCGTCACTTAGAGAGATAGGGTTGCATATGTCATGCTCTATTTTTAATCCATCAGCAAAATATTGTAATGCTTGGTATTTTTAGTCATATGGAGTGTTGTGGGTTGCAGTGTCCCATAAATTATTCAGTTGGACTACATTTGAAATCTCTAATTTCTCTCTCCAATCCTTACTCATGTCCCTCCCCTCATATATTTTCACTGACACACATTAAACTTTTTATATTTAATTTTTCTTATCCCTGTTAGCATCCTTGACTTTGGAATTGTTTATTACATTTGGGAAATGCAACAGGCCAGATATATCATGTTTTTAATATTCAGTACGTTTAACATAGAGTCTGATCTTACCCATCGGTCATGGGTTTATAACAGCCTACTAAACTTCAGCAATGATCTTTCTTTTAAATGTTTTAATGTCTGTTATTATTCCATACTTTTCCTTTATTTACATAGGTCACGGGTGCAGATGAATTATTCAAGAAGCCTCTTGCTCCACCAAAACAAAAAGAGGAAAAATCATCAAAGGTGAGAGTTTACAGTCTTACTATCAACAACACACACACATTAACATGCACACAAATACACTTCAGTCTCAGTTTTCCCAAACAGCTGAAAGGGCATCACCTTGACCCTGATTGATGTAGGTTATTTGATAACCCACACTAAAGCAGATTTACAGTGAGTGTCATTGTAGATCAAAGCAAAACTCCCCTCTCTCCCTCTTGTGTTGGCAGCGGCCCATGGGTTCTCTTGGAATGTTGGCGGCCGACTACGGGGCAGGCAGCGACGAGGAGGAAGAAGAGAAACACGAGAAGCAGGAAGCCGCAGGGCCTGCAAAGAGCCAGCCACAGGCGGACGAGAAGGAAGACAGGTTGACAGATTGGAAGAAGATGGCATGTCTTCTGTGCAGGAGGCAGTTCCCTAATAAAGACGCTCTGATCCGCCACCAGCAGCTCTCAGACCTGCATAAGGTACCAGATCTCTAAATGAAACTTTTATGATCTATCAGGACTGTGGACTTAATGCAAGGTGTCAGAAATTGGTTATTAAAAAGGTATAAAGAAATGTTGTTGTTATACTTTATTATATGTTTTATTATTATTATTAATTTTAGTATATAAGTGTGTGTGTATTTTTTGTATACATTTTGATCAGTTATTTTTTTTATAAGTATATAAATTATACAGTTGACTAAATTGGATTGTTTGGAAATTTGTGGGTCAGGTTTTGACCTTCCCTTTATTGTATTTTTCTCTTTATTTTAGCAAAATATGGAAATTCACCTAAAAATCAAAAGGTCAAAGAGAGAACTTGAGGCTCTAGAAAACCAGGAAAAAGAGGTATTTTTTTCTTTCATTAATTACATACTGTACTCCGCATAAACAAGTACAACCCCTCTGGAAAAATACTTTTTTTTTTTTTAATGATCCCTAATAAAATTTGTGGAGAGATGGCAAAAATGGGTTTTGAAAACAAAGGGTTGCAGAAATGAGTACACCCTTGATTAAAGTATAGTACTCTGTAATGAAGAGAGGGTTGCATCTTCTGTTTAAAGTTTTTGTATTACACAACGGTGTGTGAATTCATGACACAAATAATGAAGCACACAGCCCCACACCGTCAGCACTCACACTATAAAAGAACTTCACAACCTCCAAACTTCACTGTGGGAACCAGGCACTTCTCTCTATATTCTTCCTCTAGAAGCATCATAACATTTTGGATGCTGTTAGATCCAAAATGATTGAATTGGTCTCATGAGACCAGACTATGGATTCCCAGAAGTCTATAGTTTGTAAATATGGGCATTGGAAAAGGCTAAATGAGTTTGTGCTGTGGCTACAGTAGGTAATGTGTGAGATGAAACAGCCTCTCTTTTCATAGCTTTTGCCAGCTCTGAGACATGGCATTTTTCTTTTTCTTTATTCTGTTTATTTTCCTAGCAAGCTTCAGGTGAAGGCGTAATTATTTCAGGGACATTGTCACAAGAAATATCAAATCATGGTATGACCCTTGAGCAAGGCACTGAACCCCCAACTGCTCCCCGGGCGCCGCAGCATTGGCTGCCCACTGCTCCGGGTGTGTGTTCACTACTGTGTGCATGCACTTGGATGGGTTAAATGCAGAGGACAAATTCCGAGTATGGGTCACCATACTTGGCCACACACCACTTCCCTTGCCCCCTTTTCCCCTTTCCCTTTCACTTGTAATGCTGTCCTCTTTTGAGAAATTAGTCTCCTGAAAATTTTTTCCCAAATAGTTCCATTGTTGTCAGCATTATACATGAGATTGATTCAGTGAGCTATGCATTGATTGTCAAGAAATCACTCCTCTTTAGATATTTTGGTTCAACATACTGTTCATCAAAAATGGCTTACACCAGATATGCTTTTTTTAGTTTTACTTTGTAACTTTTAGGAGGGTGCATTTTTACAAGATATTTTATCACTTTGATAAGAAAAAAAAATTCTTTGACATGCTAAAACATATGCACAGGCCTCTAATATGTCTGTCTTCTGTTCTAAATAAAGAGTAATTGTTAAATTTATCAAGTTTCAGAGGGGCTGTACTCATATATGTTGAGGACTGTATATCTTCTTTGCTAGACTATCTATCTAGTTATTTCTAATAGAATTTCAAAAGAATGTAAGAAAATTTTGCTTACAGGTCAGCATGTGTTTCAAATATTATACTTGATTTCAAACATATTCTCCATTGTTTTCTCACAGTTAGTCTGAAATGAAATGATTCACTCTCATTTTGAACCCCTGTTCTTTAGATAAAAATAAAACAGTCGAACGGTTCACCTGAAACAAAAAGAAGAAAATCTCAAAACACATGGGCCGGCAGCTCAAGGTTTGTGATTTTCTGAATCCTAATACATTTAATTTGCGTTTGGCATTGATATAGAACTATCATATCTTAAATGTGGCGTTGTGGTGTTGTTGCAGGGACAGTCATAAAGGCAGCGAGAGGCCAGGTTTGGGTTTAGAAACTACTGAGGTGAGTCTATTCAACAACAGGATGTTCTGAGCTGCAGCAGCTGGGGGGCATTGGTTTCATTGTTTTTCTCTTTCTCTTGTTTCTTACGAAAGCGGAAGAAGAAGGAACCCGTCGTCTGGAATCATGCCACATACAAACAGGCAGTCCGGAAGGCCATGTTTGCACGTTTCAATGAGCTGGACTGAAAGTGAAATGAATGAACAAAAAGGGAGTTTGTGAACATACATGCATACACACGTGCACACAGTGTTGTGTGGTCCGTTGGCAGCTCTTTCCAGGCTTTAATCTGTGAACTGATACAAAATTCCTGGAGAAGCTTATTGTGACTAACCCCTCATTTTGTGGATATGGTGATGTGTGCCTGTATAAAATGAATTCATTCTTTCCTAACAGCCAAGTGTACTCTGTTTAATCATCCTTCTTGCAGCTCTATTCTTCAGGGCTTTTTAAATATTTCCTCATTTGGTAATGTTCTATCATGTTTTTTTCCCCCCTTTTTTATGTAGTAAATTTATGTAATATTTCATTTGTAAAATGAAATATTTGAGTTGATGAGCTTAAACATTTTAGTTTGTCCTTGGGTCAATAAACTGCCTCAGTGTGACTGTAAACACGCAGTTTGTCTGTTGTATTTTGTTGTGATTTTTATTCATTTAAAAATGTTTACATTATAAACCGATGTGTCTTATTTTTACTGCTTGGGGCTGTCTCAAAAGTGTTACGAGTCACTAAAAGAGTATGGATAGAGCCTGTTTTCTACACCCTCCTCCTCCAGGTGGCAGTACATAGCTTTCACTATTTCAATTACACAGTGAGCCGCACCTCAGAGATGTCTAATGCTGAAAGAATGAATCTACACATGCAGTCATGAATTTCGTCCATACTTCATTAAGCTTTCCCCCTTGGCTTTATTTTCCATTTCTTGTGGTTCTTTTATAGCAGCAGAGTGCCTCGAGTTAAACTTGAAAGTGGTGCATTGACAGTACACAGTGCTTTATTCAATGAGTGCACAGGCAGAGAATATATTTCACTTTATCTAAAAGTTCTGCAGCTTTCACTAAACCTTTTAGTGCTTTGTTATAAAATCTTGAAATCATATCATTTGTTAGAGCCAGTAACCTTTGTGCATCATGATTCCTCATGTTTCTACTCATTGCCTTACATATTTACAACATTTAAATACATTTATGTACACAGCTTGAACTTTTGAAGTGTGTGTTTGGATGAGGTCCTACAGAAATCAGCAGCAGGTAATACATCAGCAGAACCTGCAATAAAGATCCCTCAGCCAGACATTCAATGAGTGTGTGATCCTTTTCCTGCTGGACAAATAGGCTCTGTCCATTGAGTTTGAGCCTGTTGAAAGAGAGGAATGTGGACTCTCACACTGTTTGTTTTGGTCAATCATGCCTAAATGATTGATCAGGTGTAGAACCATAAAGACAAAAAAAGAAGAATGCACCCTAAAAATGGTTTCTTCTGCACTCCCTAAATAGCCCATTTCTTCAGCCAGAGATAAAAGCTGATAATACTTGTGTTAGGATAATATATGGACACTGAGACTAGCTCTTCACAGAGCAAATTTTAGGACTCTGTTCTTTATCAGACTCTGCTTTGATGTGTAAATGGCTGTTGCCTGTAGTCATGGTATAATGTAGAGCGTGTCAAAGGTCGGCTTGCTTTCCTTCCTCCTCATGGTTGTTGTCATCTGTAATTGCTTTTTAATTAGTCATTCTTTAAAAGAAAGCTTGCAAATGTCCGTTTCTGCCAGCTTCTTTTGAAGGGGAGGACTTTTGTCGTATTCGATCTGCTCAGAGTTTGTTCCCATACATACTTCTCAGCCTGTTTCTGTGTCTATGGTTTAAAGAAGTCCAGAAACCGTGTCCCAGGGTGAGACACTTAAGATTATCCTTTAGTTGGCAGCGTGAAACTGTACAGTTAAAAAAAAAGATTGAAATCTGCGATCAAGGTGCCCAAACATTTAGCAGTTCACAGGTAGCTGTCATGAGTTCAAACTTAGAATTTCTCAATTTCTTTTTCAATTTTAAAAATAACTTTAATAACAATTACTAAGTTAAAACTTTAATCATTAATAGCCATGCTAATAAGCAATGTGAGGCAGTAAAATTCTTTGTAATGCATTTGTAATCTTGTTGGCTGCAACAAAAAAAGGAAGAAAAATATATATACAGTATTAAACACATACACGCACACACACACAAAATGAATTTTTAGGGCTGCCAAAGTTATTAATTTAATTATTATTAATTTAGATTAGTATGGCTTAGATATTAAGATCCGAAACATTTTGAATTTACATTTAATTAAAAATGTTTCACTTCTTTTTAATATTACTCTAATAGGGGCTATGTTATCAGCTTAAAACTTAAGTGAGCATTTTCCATACGATATTTTAATGATTACAGAAACAATATGTAGCCTTTATGATATGACTTATTTTTTACACGATATAAAAGGGTCTGTATAGATAAAAAATATATAGCTGCCTTCAGGATTATTTAGTTTATAATGAACATTTTAAATTACAAAAAAGTAATTTCCAAGTGCTTATTTCTAATTTTCCACCTGGAATGCTTTCTTTTTTCCATGTCTGACACTTGGACTCTGCTGACTGTCAAACAAATATGTTCCAAATGTTTGGATGACCATCTGTCAGCAAAGTCGAACAACAATGCATCGTGCTGGCTTCATGGTTTGACCTTATTTCCTCTTTATTTGCAGAAGGTCTGCAATGGCTTAAGGGAGTTCCAGTCCTACCAGACTTTCTGCTTGTACAAGAAAAGATTCTCCTCTTTATCCGAGGCTTTGCAGTCCTCAGTATTTTTGTAATCCATCATTGTATTCTCGCTTGTCTTCTTTCACCTTAGTGGGCCAGATGTCAGCAACACCACACTCATTACTGCAGAGCGCATCAAATTACCTTTGGCCTTCAGATGAGTCCAGACCATTAGAGTGGAGATACAGAGGGGCCGGTGAGGATGAATGTGGTGGTCTGGGGTTTTGTACCCACTGCACGTGCAGCTCGAGTCCTCAGAGGCAGCAGGACTGAGTGTGGAAACCGTGCGGGGGGCCTCATTATCTCCGGCCAAAGCTTCTTCTTGCACATAGAGCAGGAGCTGCATGGGGTCTTTGACCAGCCTTGTGATGGCCCTAAAAAAATACACAACACAATCAGAGTGCAGGGCCGAACTGATGATAAAAGAGGAAGCAATTATTTTAGCACTTTATATAAAGTCGAAATTCATTGTGTTTAGGATTGAGATTTCATTTCTAGCTTATGGCTGTTTTGGGATGTGTGTGCTCTGTGGTTTGTGTATGCTTGTGTTTTTTTTTTCACTTTTTATTTTACATTCTCAGAGACTATGTGGATGTGTAAATTATTTTGTTTATTAATTTTAATTTTTATATACAAATAGGCTATCAAATTCACAGGCTGGGCGCCAGATCCGGACCATTCGTTCCCCAACCGTCAGCTCAAACATGGAATGAAACTCTTAAGAAAACCCACAAAAATATGCATTTAATAAGTAACCTACTGTGCAAATGTTTACATTTGCTTGTGATTTCCAGGAGACTGCAAGTTTATTTAGCTGAAAATGATCCCACCACAATGTGTAATTATAATTAGATCAGCCCAACCTAACTACATTAACCACAGGACTCTTAATGTTAAAACTGCTTCTTGCAATAATTTCCATAGGAAGAAAGTGTAAAATTACCAAAAACAAACCCTAGTCTGTTAAGTATGCAGGTGTAGGCGTTCTCAACATAACCTACCTCATCCGCCATGTTGACATTGACGTGAATCTCATTTGACCTAGAATGTACTAACAACAACCGTGAAAATCACTTACTCTTAAAAAATAAGTACAATTTAGCAACCAGGAGTAACTTTATGAACATAGTGTCTCCAAATCCAGCCCTCAATAGCAAAGTGCTCACTTCAGTATGTAAGCAGATGCAGATCATCCAGGTAGCCTATCGTACAGTTTTTGGATATAATTTTATGTCCAGCCTTTTGCATAATTTGTTGCAGATAAGTATGCTAAAGGCACGTTTGATTTTTTCTCTCTAGGTGTCACACAAACTCTTTGCCGCATTTTTCTAAACGTGTACTTTGCACTTGGAAATTTGGATGATCTTTGACGCGACAGCAAGCAGCAAAGCAATGTGGATTCTTAGATTTAGTTATGTTATAGAATTATGTAGCAGTTAGGAATGTTAAAATAACCAAAAATAGATTTGAAAGCCTAAATCAATAGTTTTTCAGTAACTGAAAAATAAGTTTAATATTTGAGTTAAAAGCCTTATTGTTGGGCCTAAAGGCACAGTAATTGCTCCAATAATTATTATATTTTCTATTTGTTGGCATAATATTTATTCAAATGGTCATTATTATTTATTATGAGATATAGGCCTACTCTTAATACTCACTGTATCATATCAAATCGTATTACAACTGTAGCCTATTTGTATATGTTAATTTATTATTATTATTATTATGTTAATACTGGGGGCCTTTTACCCCATGCTGGTGAGCCTTTCCCCTGGGTAAAAGTCCCCCCTCGTCACCTCATGCCATTACATGATTTTCAAACAACAGTATGCTTCACAAAATCTGCTGATCCATCAGTGTTCAATTACAATTAACTATTTTTTCTGCAATCATTCACTATGGAAGTGGTGACAAGTTGATTTTCCTTTAACCCTGTGTATAGCATGTTATACTCTTTGCATAATCGGATGTAAGGTGAGTTTCAGGGAGGTTTCATATTCACCAGTTTATCTTTGTATGAGAATCAGTAAATGAAATATTGTATAAAAAAGGATCAGTAGAACATCTCACATGGCTTATCGTTTGCTTGTGTTTCAGTGCTCATATCTGCAAAATTTCACTTTTATTCTGACCTTTGATTTAAAGAGGGCCTGTAATTCAAATACTTCCCCAAATCCATTTGCTTGTACAGCTGGAAAGGCTTCAAAAACTGTGAAATGTGATTAAGAATTGAATCAAGTCTTTGGCCAATTGGCAAGCAGCGTTCTGCTCTGCTACATAACTTATAGCTTATTTCTTTTGAACATATTTATTGTCTTTTTCCAGTTGTCATCAGCTGGTTTTATTGCAGCCATCATGAGGTCTTGTAATAGTTTCTGACTCCCTCATAAATCAGAATATTTGCAGTTATTGCCCCAGCTTTGTTCTCGCGGTCCATTTTCCACAACTGTCAGCTTCATTTAGGTGTAAATACAGTAGTTTGCATTTGCAGTGTTATGTAGGACTGCTTATTTGGAATATGCTGATACATTTTTGCCTCAGATGTATACGTCTCATTTCTGAGTTTATTAATGAAACGCTTTGACTCCATACGTCACTGTCAGACAAGGTGCGAACGATAGGCAGTGGTGGTTCAGTAATTTGTTTGTTAAACGATGCTGTGACGAGCAAATCATTTTTACTGTTGACACGTCTGTCCTTTTCCCAACCGCATGCTGCCTTTATTTCCACATTCATTCTCAGGTTCCTTGTCAATAAGACAGCCAGTGTCAGAATTCACATTTGTCTCATCAGGCAAGTATAGTGTCGTCCCACAGTTCAAGACTGATAAATGCTAACAAACCTAAGTAACTTTCTTTGTGCTGTTAACATCGGCCTTTCAGCAAGTGAAGCATGTCTTTAACCTTGTTTAGCCTTTTGGAATCAAGTATAATCTTCTCTGACAGGAGATTAATGGCACCACCTCTCTAGTTTTTACTAGCACTGTCAGGGAGGAGCGAGAGGCAAAAATGAAGGGGAGGAAAGGAGAGAATGAAGGTCTGCCGTCTGTCATCACGCCATACTGGGATGAGTTTGGGTGAAAGGGCTCCGCAAAAACATTATGAGAAATGTATGGATTTTGCGCTCTTTTGTTCTCCCCCCTCTATCTGTTTGCTTTCAGTAATCTGTCATTCTGTCATTTACTGGGGGTTGAGTTGTCTGTCCTGCTGGCCTACAGAGATACATGTAGGGGAAATTAAAGCTTGTTCACTCTTTTGGACATTTAATTCTCGTTTTATCCAGTTGCCCCATTTTTCTCAATTTATCTCCCCTTAATGCTCTTGTTTCAATTGTTTATTTAAATAAATTAAATTTATCCATTCCCCAAACCATCAGCTCAAACATAAAGAAAAACTCAGTAATTGTGCAGAAAATCTCTATTTAATAGACAAATGTTTACAGTCTCTTGTGGTTTATGAGCAGCCACAAGTTTCTTTTGCTGAAAATGATCCTACCAGCTCATAAAAACTTTTAAACCAGTCTAAGCTGCTCAGTCGAGTCTTTCGGCTGGTTTTAGAAGCATTTGGGGTGTTTTAGAGAGGTGAGACTATATTAAACCAATTAAGAAGGTTTAAGAAGATGCTTTTTTTCAGCAGGGAAAGAATGCAGTCCTAACTGACCTGCATCCCTATAGATACTGTTGTTACGTCCGACAAGCCATGGAGCTCTCACACCACACATCATGTTCTCACGCAGTGAAAAATACATCGCAAAGCAAGGAGAAAACTGACAATGCGCCAGCAGACAAGACAGAGCAGGTTACTTTTTGTACGAAACAAAGTCTCAGCTTTCAAATTTTGTCATTTTTGAATAAATTCAAAGAATAAATACCATTTTGTGTCTCTTTGAGTCATGACAGATCGCTGTAGCACCTCAGTTCAAGCAGCATGTGAACCAGTCATCTCTTCTTCTTTACTAGATATAGCATGAAATAAACATGAACGGACATCTTGTATCTTTGAGTATCTTGTTTTAAACACAGAAAGATGTCAATACACACCATTTTTCAAGTCATTTGTCAGCGTTATGATTGGTCAAATTGCCTGTTAATCAAACTCACAGCGAAGGGTGAATTATATCAACAATATCTTACTGTATCTAGTCAGTTTTTTTTTTAAACAGACTAAGATGTTACATTCGTGACTCAAAAGAGCATCAAATGTTTCATTGTTCAAAAGTAACAAAACCATCCTTAAAGTCAAGCACTGATATTTATTTCTTGGTAATAATGCACTCAGCATAGGCTAGAAAATTGACTTTTTCATTTTACATGGTCTGTCGTTATAGTTTTAGTGGTTTCTAAAGGTGCAGTCACATTTACCGCTGTTTGGCAAATTTTTGTGGGTGAAATCTAGTCATTTCAATAGGAATCTGTGCGATTAGGAGTTCTGTGTGAGGGTGGACAATTTCCCAACGCAGATTTCGCTACAGGTTTAAGTTGGTCGCACAGATTTGCTGCAATGACCAACAAAATCTACTTGATTTATATTTCTATGAATATATTGCTATGCTACTGACAACAGACAATGGACCTTTTTTGCCTTCAAAATTTTGGGGAATTTCAATGGTTTAATGGCATAAACACAGCACAAACTAAATTTTTCCTTGTTGCAAATGAGCCTGCTTGTAATGTTTTCTGTGTTCGTTTCTTCTTTTTATATTGCATGGTTCTTTGTTTTCGAGGATGAGGGCAAGTCCATGTTGGCATTGACCTGATTCAACTAGATTCTAGCAATCACATAGCAACAAGTTTAAAAAACAATCAGAGCAATTGCATAGCACAACCCTGGCAACGGCAAGTTGTGCAAGCACCACTCATACTTGTTCAGGAAATGTAAAAACATCTAGTAAGCTGTTAGATGGAAGCCACCCCATGTACATTAGCTTATATGTATTGGTTTGTATATATTCTGGACTCTGTGGGAGGAAAGAGGTGGTAATGCCCTGGAGGTTAAGCCCAGATGGTAGCATTTCTTCCACAGCCCCAAACAGCTGCTCAATCGTTTCGCAATTCTGCGGTGTGACGACTGACTAATGGCAAAGCCCCATCAGTGTGTGCACACACGTGAGAGTGCGTATGTGAGACTGAATGATGGCAGGGACCTGGGTGGGGGGTGGGGGGGGGGGGCTCACTGTTGCATTTAAGGTAATACCTTACTGCACCGGGCCCCTAAATGTGCAGCGAATCAAGGTAGTGTTGAAAAGTGCTTACAACACTCGCTCGCTGAACTAAACCAACGTCCCGTAATTAGTTTCAGACCATTGCCTAAACTTTACATATCAGAAATCAGTCCGCAGCATGCTTGAACATAGACTAGTTAAACATTCAGTCCCTCGTGGTCCGCTTTAAAGGAAATGGCTGCATTGCCTTGACCTTACTGGTGGATCAGGGATATCTGGTCAGGTACTGTGAGGATCAGAGAGGTTAAGGGAATATTCAGAGTTTAATTCAATGTAGGCTCTATCAACAGCATTTGCTGCATAATGTTGATTACCATAAAAATACATTTCAACTTGTCCATCCTTTTTTGGAGGTTATGTTAAGCCAGCGCTTACATTGGAAGTTACTGGGACCAATTTTTGATGTTTTAAAAGCAGAAAAATAATTTTATAAATGTGTGTATTATTAATGTGTGAAGTCTTCATCAGTCATTTTAGGGTTTTGGCCAAAGGAAAGTTAATACTTTGAACAATTTTGCTTTTATTGTACAAACTGACTTTGTGTGAACTTTTATATTTAATGCATTATTTTATAAATTTATCTTATAAATGTTTATCTGCAAATTGCTTTAAAGTTAAACCCATGCATATTATTAAATAATATATTGGTTTAATAAGCTTGTGATATGTGAATGTATTAAAGTGACAGCACCGACATTTTCAGAATCTTCAAAATATTATTTTAATAAATATCTTTGAAAGTAAATATTTTTATTAAACAAAAATTAAGTTTCTCAGTAAACTGTTAAAATTTGTGTATTATTTGAGCTGTAAATGTTTCATCATGTTTTACAGCTATTTTTAGCCATCACACACATGAAAGTTTATATTTTCAAACAATGAGTATTGTAACGTTTACAGATTGACCCCATTTATTTTCACTGCAACCCAGATTTTTTAAATTATCTTTATTTTAAAAAGTACACAGATTTACCAAATTGAAGTAACTGTCACTGTAACTGCTGTTGACCGAATTTGCCGAGCCCAGAATATTCCTTTAATTGTATTGTGTGTTCTTTTTAATGTGCTGTGTGAGATCAGAAATGGAATCTGTCCTGGTGAAAGTGGTTTCATCAAGTTTAGTTTTAGTTTTTCCTAGTTTTTTCAACATTAAACCAAAAATATGTAGGGTTTTGATAATGATATTTTTCTGTGTGTGTTCATTTTTTCATTTTTCTTGGCAGAGGAGAAAGAGAACCATTTTAGCTTGAATATTATAATCATACTGTTTTATTACTTCACCGCAATGAATATTTTTCTGCTGGTGTGAACATGATATAGTTATTCTAACCTTTTATACAGAACGCCTCAAGCTGGAACATTCTCTTCCTTTCTTTCCATCCTCATACCACTTTGTGTTGAGAAAACCTTCCTTTTTCTAGCAATGAATAGCAAACAATCAGCATTAATAGGTTTGTCTTTAAAACGTTTCTTTGGCACGAAGAAAAGTCTCTCCTGATTTAAGAGAGAATAGATTTGTTTTATTGCACAATATTATTTTATGGACTTTTTTGTGGACTTTTATATTTAATGTGTTATTTTAGATTTTTAGGTAAATTATAAACATATAGACTCAAAGTGCATTAAACCCATGCATATTATTAAATAATATACTAGTTAAGCTTGTGGTAACACAATTTCTGCACTGATGTTTTCTGTATCTTCAAGTATTTTCAATGTTCTCAGAACACTAATTTCTGCAAAAAAAAAAAAAAAAAAGAATAATAAAAATAGTATTATTATTATTATTATTATTATATAATTAAAAGTCTGTAGTTTTAGTTTTAGATCCAGTAATGTGCTAATGTGCTATAAATATTTATATATGCAAAAAAACTGCTCAAGTTTTCTTTGTTCTGCAGGATTTGTTCCCTAAGCTGTATTCTTAGGTTTTTAATTACACGTTAACATTAACAAAATGTCACTCCAACCTCCCAGACTTTTATGTTTTAGTTTCATGTTTGTACAAATACATTAGTATTTCTTAAATGTCTTTGAAGGTGCAATGAATTACAGTCCTGGCCGAAAGTTGGCATTATTCCTTGGGATTAAAGGTTCAAAGTTCAACTTTCTTTATGTGCACTGACATCAAAGACTTCAGTACAACCTCCCGGTCCCTTAAATTGTGTTTTGTGGTGGGAAAAGATCATTAGATAGCTGATATGAATGTATTAAATACTTTGGAAGGTTGGTCAAAATATAGTAGGGTTCAGTGTTTTAAATTCTGTAAGGCAAACAAAATTAGAGGTTGACATGCTATGCAAGGTGATGCATAAATATATTAATAAACAGCCAATTGTGACATACTGTTGTGAGATCTACAGTTAAAGCTGTTTACTTTCTTAAAGTACATGCATGTTCTCATCTCATATTTCTTCTTTTCTTAATTGTTGTCATAGTGAGAAGCCGTTAAAAGCCTATTATAGCATCTCAGCTTCTCTCCTGGGGTTGAAAGGCCAGCATGCAATTTTTAGCATAAGAATGCAGACCCTTATGCATGCCATTAGAGTGGTGTACAGTAACCATTACCCTCCATTTTAGATGACAGCCGTGAAAGACCCCTATAGAGAGGATTCAAAGACCACCATGTTTACCGTCATTAGGCTTCGGAACCGCACTTGCTTATGTATTTATAAAATACTAAACAGCCTGAGGGCTAAACATGTGAACTATTCTAGAACGGAGTTCCCCGTGTAAGTGATCTAGACACACAAGGACACTTTGATTATGAGCTTTTCTTGGTAGGAGATATTCTGTTATTTTGGTCATCTTATATCTTAATAGCGCTCAGTTCCTTTCCTTTGCAGCGCTTGAGTTCCCCCTTATCCCTGCAGGATCTGTTTGTACATTTTCTTAATGGACTTTGCTCTCCAATGCATTTAACATGCAGGCAGTCGATTGTTTATGTAAAGTTTGGTGTTAGGTTGCACTCTTCAGATGTATTGTGGGTCCACCTTGGCCAAAGGAAAGCGTACGCTCAACATCCTCCCCAGTTAGACAAAAAATGTGGTATAACACTGAGATGGCTTGCTAATTTTGGGGGGAGCATGTCTTCGCTGCCATAGAAAAGAATGCAATGGTTGCCACTCATGCATTAGGTCAATGTCCCAGAGTTCAAAGGAGGTCAATGGGTTCTCTTGACCACTGGTTTAAAGACTGAAGACACTGTGAAGTGTCTTTTTTTGGAAACGTGCGTTTTTTTTTTTTTAGTTATCTAACATGTGCAATAGTTAATTTTCTGGAATGGAACAGGTAGCTGGTTTCTTTATAGTTTAAAAAAGACATTTGATCTTTCTTCAACACTTATAGACCATCTGTTCTAATAAAAAGAAGCCATTTTTTTTATTATCATCATGTCCCGTGTCTTTCATGTCATCCATCTGCAATTTACTGCTGCCAGCCTTTACTATGCGAAAAAACTGGCTGTTGTTTAGAAAATCAAACTATTAATCATTGTAAATGGGGCATGATAACAGCAATTAAAGCCACGCGAAACAACGCCCTTGCTAAGACTTTCTTTATGCTTGGTAGATCCTTTTTGTAATCTGTGCCAACTTTACAAAGCCTTACTGAAAGGACATATTGTAAACCACAAGACAGACATGAGACCATAAGACTTTTGTTTGGAGGGAATTATTTCACCTGAAAGGAATTGTGCATGATGACTGTCGGAATAACAGCCCCTGGGCTTTGAGAAAGAAGAGAGAATAGGCCTCTTTACAACTGGAAACTGATGTTGCTTTTCTTTTGTACACAAAAAAGCTCTTTTGCAAAGACTGAAAGGAATGGTGGATTGTTTTCTGTGTATTTCCGGTGTACTGTTGCTGTAGTAACGTAGCTGCAATAGTAAGCCAAAAAAAGATTTCTCCCTTCAATTTTTGTATATAGATAGATAGATAGATAGATATTAACATAGAATAGTGTAAGCTTCCTGCAGTAATATTCATCATTCATTCATGAGTCTCGCTCTATAACTGCCATCTCATCTCATTAGGTAAACACAGCTAAATGAATGACACTTCTCACATTATGACCTGTTTGAGTTTTGTGTAATGACAGGCAGGCTTGACGAACAGTAAATATCTCATTTCCTCTTTCCTAATTATGTTTGATGAGTGTTTGTACCCGAAAGGTCAAACAGCCAAAATAGAACCAAGTCTTAATTATTTGTAATTTATTAGAGAGTCGTATAATTGATGTTGGAGATTAGTTTGTTCTCAGTTTAAAAGTGTAAAAGTCAGTCATGGATGTAAACAGAGGCATTTGTTGAGCTTGTGCATAAAAAAATTCATTTGGCTCTTTCCTTTTTTTTTCTTGAGACAGTGAAGCACTAAAAGCGGGTTCTCATGAGGCCATGAGTTGGTTAACAGTAACAGTAACTTGTTACTCAAATGCAGTGGTTAACGATAAAACAAAACATTTTTTATCCCATTTTTCAGTGAAAATATCTAAACATCCTTAAAATAAGGTTTATTTCAGATTGTTTCATGCCCCATTTGCAAATGTTATTAATTAACAAAATTAAAAAGATTCAAATTATTTGTCACCATTCTCTTAGATGTCTCATTTCCCTTCGATTTTGTCAGTCTTGTAATGTAAAAAAAAAATTACTGAAATAATTTTTTATTTATTTATTTATTTTTTCAGTTAAAGAGGTTTTTTTTTGTTGTTTACATACTGGATATATTTACAGAAATTAAAATTATATAATGAATTGCATATTGGGTACATTTACAGAATATTATTATTATAAATCTGTATAAAATAAATAGATATTTTGATTAACCAACTAATATATGGCAATTTTAACCAGGTCAACTTAGCCGATGAACTGAAGAGCTACCTCCCCTTTGTGTCAGTTCCAAAATCTGCCGACACACTTGTAAATGGATAGCAATTTAAATTTTTCAAATATGCTCTTTAGTGAATTTTGAGGAAATCTTCTTTAAAATTAGTAGTGTTTCATTGCAGCAATTCTGTGCACATCTCAATTGCTGTCATTAAATTATTATGTAAATTTCAGCAGTATTTACGTTAGTCACTCTGCACTTTTCATTTGCTGGTGAAAAGCATACTCTTCAGGTGGGCTTCTCTGTTAAAGGCAACCCAGCATTCAGAACATCTCACAGATGCTTTCACAGTGTTTGAATGCCATTGAATGGGTGGTTTGTCTGATTGAATCGGAAATGGTGCTGGCCACACCTGGACCCGTGCAAATAATGCCCAGGACAATAAAACAGATGAGGTCAAATGCTCTCCGTTCACGTTTGTGTATGTGTTCTGGACTGTGGGAATGGGAGTGTGTGTCATGAGCGTGATGAATCAGGGAAGGGAGGTGTCTTTGGGGTCAAAAGAGGGTAATGACCCCACTTTTCCTGCTCGGGCTCTGACCTCCCAGCGAGTGCTGGAAACCTGAACTGGGCATTGTCGTCAAACAGTAAGCGTAAGTGGCCTCTGGAGGCCGCCCTGACTGACTGCCACACGTTTGACTTTCACACTGGAGATCTGTTCTCAGTGTCAAGTATGGTGCCGGTGGTCCGACATGTAATTGATGCTGTGGTATTAAAAGTGGCTTTAGGGTTAAACTTCACACCATATTGCATGTCAGCATCACAAACTACTTGCGTTGACCTTTTGCTCAAGTCAGTCTCATGCACTGTCCTGACTTACATGTATGTGTCACTTTCAGTTGATTCACATGCCAGATGTATTGCACTGATATGTATAATGTGAATATGTCCATATCAAAGGTTTGTAATAGGAATTATACAGCTATTAGTTCATTTGAATCATTCACTCGAAATAGTTCAAAATCAGATTAATTCAGGAATGAAACAACTATTGATTGTCTTATGAGTGAATCATTTAATCATTCACTCAACCTGTTTGTTTAGAAACGCTGATTTATTCAGTAATGAAACAAGAGATTGAATGAGTCATTGAATCATTCACTCAAACGATTGATTCAGAAACACCTATTCATTCACAACAAAACGCTCCTAGTGTGTTGCCTGAAGATACAACTTTGTTTGTTGATGGAACAAATATTAGACAAAGATATTGTTAATATTATGTCCAAAATGTAAGTTATTCATTATTAACTTTGTGTTTATTGAACTGTTTTATAGAAGCAATATGTGTGGCGGAGCTAAAACAAACAAAACCAGCTAGCTATATTGTGTATAAAATATCAGTTACTATTAACGTCTTGTTTATGGAACTGTTTTAATTGCAGGATAAAGAAATAATTGCTCGCCTTGTATCCCATCCTTCTCACTACTATATATTGACTTTTGCTTGACATTTGGGAATTAGCTGCTAGTGCTATGACAACGATAACCAAATAAACTGTCAGCTATTTGCAGAAAACAGAAGCTCAGCTTATGATGATGGGGATGGAAGTAGCCCGTATCAGGTTTGCTGTGGATTGTTAGCGGATCGGCTAAACCTTTCCTAATGTCGACCCACTTGTGTTCGTGGCTAATTATCCGCAGTTCTCTGAGCTTGATGGATTGATTTGGTTGTTCGGATTTTGTTACACAACCGTTTCTCACCTACTGTTTTTCAGAGCACAGGTTGCGAGACTGCCCAGCTGCCCCAGTATAAATCTCCCACAGAAATCTGATCTGGCATTAGCAGGGGCAGCACAAAGCTGTAGGCCTGCGCATGGGCATCTTTATAATTTCTAGACATTTTAGACATCTTCATCATGTAATTAATACTTTTTCATACTATTTTAGCATAATATAAAATATTAGCATAATGTAAAATATTACATTCTAATAATTATTGTATAATGTATTTGCATATATTTGGGGTGATAAAAAGTAATAACAATAATAATAATAGTAGGCTAATATAAATTATATATATATATATATATATATATATATGCATTATAAAAGTAGTTTTAATGCATTATTTATGCCTTGTAATGCACCTTATAATGCATTACACCTTATAATGCATCTCATGAATACTTAGAACCACAGTTAATACATTATAACACTTATCAATTCATTGTTACACTATGCATTTTAAATTCCTTTATAGGTATCTACAACCAGATATAATGTATTACAATGAACATTATGAATAATTATAATGCATTTTTAATAACCCTTTATAATGCATTAAAGGCTTTAGGAAGTCAGTGTCAATAGCCTCGTGGGCACCGCACCGACATACATAGCAATATAGCACTTCTGGCATCCCGAGTTCGAGTCCTGGCTCACGGACCTTTCCCGACCCCTCCCCCACTTCACTTCCTGTCTAAAATACTGTCCAGTCCTAATAAAAGGCAAAAACCTTTAAGTAAAGTGTTACCTATATATGTATATATTGTGACGAGTTGGCTGCCTCCCCCCTTTCATGTCATCACCACCCCGTCCCTTATTCGCCGCCCTTCACCAGGCTCCCGACGGGAGTGGGCGTGTGTGAGAGGAGAGGCGCGTAAACGAGCCCGGTCTGGCGGCGTGTGATGAGGTGCACCTGTTGTGAATAGGGCCTCGTCACCGCCGCCGTTGCATGCGAAGCTCTCCTCGGGGAGACCGGTCTCTTCCCCCGTGCATGCACGCTGGTGTCCTCGTGGGTCCAGGAAGGGAGCGTTGAGGGATTCCTGCACCACCGGAGACGTGAGCTGCCGGACCCGCAGTCCGGATGAAAGCCAGCACCCGTTAGATGGCCGACGGGCCAGGATGCCGGCCGTCGAATCCCCCGGAAGTGCCGCGGCCAGAAGATGGACGAAGCCACTGAAGAGAAGCCACTCGCGCCCCGGCCCCGAGAGGGGAGCGTGTGCGGCCACCGGACTCCGCCCCTTACCTGGACCCTTCCTTCCCGAACACTGCCCTCCTTCACAAACCCTGCAGCACAACGAGGACACCAGATTCCCCGTTTATTTGGACACTTTCTTCCCTTGGACACTTTTATTTTGAACTTTCTGTTAATAAAAGCCTCTCCGAGGCCTGACGCCACACCCACTGTGTCTGTCGTTTGCTCCTCCCGCCACAATATATATATATGTCATATATTTCATGATCTTTTTCATGACTTTGTTGTCATTATTCCATATTTTTCACACGTCTAAAAAAAAGTCGTATTAATGCCTCCACTTTTGAATATGAATCTTATCAGCCGTAATCTGCATGAATAAGTGAGTTCTGACATGGGCGCCACAAATTGCTCTGCACTTCACGGCAATTTATGTGTCAACTGTCATTGTTTCACATGAACGCCGTTGAGGGTACTAATTACCGTTATCATCCTTCCCGATGGTGGAATTCGCTTGAATTCCACTCTTTTTGTTTCTGAAATGAGTGATGTAGGTTACAGGCAGGATCTATACTGTCATCAGGATACTTGATAGCCAAATCGAATATGTCAATGCAAATATTATAATGTAAAGAAATGCATGAGTCAGTGAGACTGTAAAGGTACCTGCCTTCAGTTACCATAGCAAACATATTCTTGTTTTTGTTGAAGACATCTTGCACGGAACATATTGCACCAAATTCTTTTAAGCTTATGTGCAGAAATTTGACAGCAGAGGAGAATATACACAGTATAGGATTTCTTTGTATGTGGAATCTTGCCAAGCACAACATTAATCCAGACCATCACAAGGTGAGACGTTAAATATACACGTACTCATGCACCGCTGTTTTTGTTCTTGCTCTTTGTTCATTCAGTGTGGCAGGTACTTCAAAGGGTAATTATAAATTTACTGCTTCATTTCTTCCAAATATGAGCATAAATTTAGTTAACATATATAGTCACGTGAAGCCAGATTTATTTGTGTTGTGCTTTTCACAATACACATTGTTCCAAAGCAGCTTTAAAGTTAGAGCCTATCAGTGACTAGATGTTAGGGAGGAGGCACATATTAAAATAAATGTCTACAAGGCAAATATTAAGGGGGCCAAGCATTGTCAAATTCTAGTTCATCAAATGGTTTGGCAGATGTGTAACATTTTCAGGCATGATGACTATCGGTCTGTAAATGTTATTTATTATAAATATCACTTTTTCGTCAGTATCAAAGTTGATACAGTAAGCTTCAGCAACAGGACATGCTTATAGTGCAATTAATACAAAATATAAAATAAAAATCGCAAAAAATAAAATAAAATAAAAATAAATAATTATTAAAAGCACAAACACAAAATGCATACACAGTTTTCTGGATATATAAATCCATCTACAACCCGAATTCCGGAAATGTTGGGACATTTTTTAAATTTTAATAAAATGAAAACTAAAAGACTTTCAAATCACTTGAGCCCATATTTTATTCACAATAGAACACAGATAATTTAACAAATGTTTAAACTGAGCAATTTTACACTTTTATCCACTAAATGAGCTCATTTCAAATTTGAAGCCTGCTACAAGTCTCAAAAAAGTTGGCACGGGGGCAACAAAGGGCAGAGAAAGCAAGAAATTTTGAAAAGATTCAGCTGGGAGAACATCTAGCAACTAATTAAGTTAATTGACATCAGGTCTGTAACATAAAAGGGATGTCTTAGAGAGGCAGAGTCTCTCAGAAGTAAAGATGTGCAGAGGCTCTCCAATCTGTGAAAGAGTGCTTAAAAAGATAAAAAGATAAAAAGAAATCTCTGTGCGTAAGGGACAAGGCCGAAGACCTTTGTTGGATGCCCGTGGTCTTCTGCCCTCAGACGACACTGCATCACTCATCGGCATGATTCTGTCATTGACATTACTAAATGGGCCCAGGAATACTTCCAGAAACCACTGTTGGTAAATACAATACTCCGTGCCATCTGCAGATGCCAACTAAAGCTCTATCATGCAAAAAGGAAGCCATGTGTGAACATGGTCCATGATTGTGTCCTGTGGGCCAAGGCTCATTTAAAATGGACTGTTTCAAAGTGGAAAAATGTTCTATAGTCAGACGAGTCCAAATGTGACATTTTTGTTGGAAATCACAGAGGGAGAGGAGGGAGACCTTCCAGCGTGTCATCAGCGGTCAGTTCAAAAGCCAGCATCTCTGATGGTATAGGGGTGCATAAGTGCATACGTTATGGGCAGTTTGCATGTTTTGGAAGGCACTATGAATGCTGAAATGTATATAAAGGTTTTAGAGCAACATATGCTCCCCTCCAGATGATGTGTATTTCAGCAGGAAAATGCAAAACCACATACTGCAGCTATTACAACAGCATGGCTTCGTAGTAGAAGAGTCCAGGTGCTGAATTCATAACCTCGATGCTCGGCGTCTTCAAACTGTTTTGAAAAGAAGAGGAGATGCTACACCATGGTAAACATGCCCCCATCCCAACTATTTTGAGACCTGTAGCAGGCATCAAATTTGAAATGAGCTCATTTTGTGCATAAAATTTCTCAGTTTAAACGTTTATGTTATCTATGTTCTATTGTAATAAAATAAAATATTGGCTATGTGATTTGAAAGTCTTTTAGTTTTAATTTTATTCAAATTTAAAAAATGTCCCAACATTTCTGGAATTCGGGTTGTAATATAATAAGAGCAAAACCACAATAATGTTACTGAATAACACTAAAACTAATACAAAATATAAAATTAAAACTGCAAAAAATAAAATAAAATAAAAAAGTAGTAGTAGAAGCACAAACATAAAATGCATACACAGTTTTCTAGATATAAATCCATCTAATACAATAAGAGCAAAACCACAATAAATCATGCATGCAGTATAACATCTGAACGCAAGGTCCAGTCTTTATGAAAGTAGAACAATAAGAGAGAATTTCTTGAGGAAATAAAACATTTTTTTATTATAGAATAGATGCAGGCAGTCCCACGTTGTCTGGTGCATATCTGTCATATTTGTGTCCAGGGATGCTGATATACAAAATCAACAAATTCTGTTAAGAAAATCCATTGCCAGACAGACAGTGCAGCTCAATAGAAATCCACAGCCTCCTCTTGTCTAAGAACAGTAGAGCCTGCTATCATGCCTGCCAGACAGTTTCTTCTTTTTTTCTGACAGACAGTTGGAAGCGATTGCATTTTGCATTAATGCCTCATTACTCACAGGTGTGTATATATACGACGCGTGTGTGCGTGTGCTCTGTCTGTCTGTCCGTCTGTTGGCGGCTCATTAGTGTTCTCGTTGACAGATGCGATAGGGCTTTTAATGTATTCCACCCACTCTGTCACCACCCAAGGTCAACTACTGGGCAGTATAAGACATGGAGACTTGACAGAAGGCTGTAACAGACAAACACAGACAAACACACAGAAAACCTGCTCGTAGTGTCTGTGTGTGGAGCCCGGCAGCTTAGATTCTTTTGAAAAACATCTAAATGACAAGAAACATTCATAGGCTTTTGTAAAGCAATTGTGCTAAATTGATTTGAATGAATTTAATATATGTATTTTAGCTAAAATGATGTTGATGCTGATGCTCTGTTTATTCCTGTGGCCTCTTGAACTTCTTCTTGTTAGGCCTCCACGATCCAGGAGATAGTAAGGAAACATAAATCAGAAATATTTTTTCTTTAAGAAACCCTTGTTTGAGTGGATTGTGTTAAAGACATTGGAGGAGGCAAAGGACATAATTGTAATTAACACAATTAATTTAAGCATAATTGGTCCATGGAGGTTTACTGACTGCAAGAACTGCAGTCATTATTAGATAATTAAGAAAGTCTAGAATTTAGACTCAAACAGGCAAAACTCATTTGGTGTTAAATCAATTTTCACAGACTATATACTGTATAAATGATTGATCGCGCTTGTTTTTAAGATAATATTATATGTGCAGTGCAGGGATAACATGTACTGTACAGTCAGACGATCATTATCACTAAATAAACCCCTGAAGTTTATTTTCAGATAAAAACTGGATGACTGAATATTATTCTGCTTTTACACAGCTGTTTAAAATGAAATACATGGAATTTTTTTGAGTTCATATATTATGTTATATTATATATATCCATCCATCCATTTTCCAAACTAGTTGTCTTATGTATAGGGCTGTGGTTCTATTCTATTCTATTCTATTCTATTCTATTCTATTCTACTCTATTACGGTAAAAAGCTCTTCTTTTAAGGTTCTTTTTTACTCAGAAGCTGATAAGTAATGCCTTGAACTGCATAGTGTATGGTTAAAGACATATTGTAGGATAATATACATATTATCATCTATGAATGTAAATTTAAATGAGAACATAATGTAAATATTCTAGGCCAAGTTGTAATCACAAAAATAACATTAAAGTATTGCTTGTGGATACATTTTAAACTACTTTCTTATGTGATATCAAAACAGCTACTGCTTCTGTGAAACAGCCTGTGAAGGCATGGGAACATGACTACCAGAACTATTCATGACAGCTTTCCTTTAGCTGAGGTTTGTCCTGGTCATTACCTCAGAAAAAAGAAGGAATAAAAAAGACCTGTTCAAAGTGCATGTGGAATACAGATGCCTTGTGTGAAACGCTGTCACGATGGGACCCTTGTTATGTCTGTGCAATTTGTAGCCTGAGGCAGAATACTCCACAAAGTCATTCCTGGTTTTCCTGCTGTGTGAAGGCACACGGTCTGTGAGGAATGTTCGCTGAAATTAGGTCTGATGCCGAGGGACCCGTCTGAGTGAGATGTTCATTAATGCAATATATTGTTTGCCATCTTTAGATATTAGCTTTTGTGTTGGATAAAGAGGCTGACCTAAAGATGCCTATTTCAGTCGGGTGCCCTCATTAAACTTCCCGCCTTACTTTTAAGCCTTGTGATGTGATTGCATTCCTCCATTCTTAGAGGTTTTAATTGGGAGACAAAAAGTGTGTACAGTAACTGAACATACTGAGCCTGAGGGAATTCTATTGCTTATAGATAGCTACTGGAGAGTTATATTATCAACTTTGTTGCAGATGAAAAAAATGAGATATTTGTTGACATACTGTAAGCATTTAGTTTTATCATTAATGTGGGTATAATGGTTCAAATGATTTGATTTTGGAATTTGATGAGAATACTTGAGCGTATGTTGATACCTCTTTTTATTGCACACTTCAGCATCTTGGAAAATTGCTCATTTTGAGTCATTGTTGAGATATTAAAAATAAATAAATGGACATTAAATATTACTTGAGTTTAAATGTATAAAAAATATGTTTGTTTTTGATGAGAATGCTTGGACGCATATCGATTGCACACATTAAAATCTTGGAAAAGCTGTTAATTTTGAGTAATTGTTGAGATCTCTTCTGAAATAAAAGAGGAGACATTTTTGAGTCACTTCCAGAAGTCACTTCACTGTTTTTCTCATGACAAAAATCTGACACTCAGGAGACTTCAACCAGACTTACTATTGTTGTCTAGGAGAAACAATAGAGATATTGTTATGTTTATTGGCATTATTTTTATTGTTAAGTTTTTAGTGCTGAGAGACAGAAGAGAATCACTTTCCATTTGATGCTTAATGAGAGTGAACGATTGGCGGTGCCATTCTTATTTCATATATCCACCCTTAAATACACTCACCTTTACTGCCTGGTTTGCTTTCCTATTAAAGAGTCAATTATCTGCTGTAGTGAGTCTACTAGGGGAGTGATATCAGAATGGAATGGAGCTGAATCTTAATCAAACTATTCAAATATTAGCCACGTCTCCATCACCACCCCCCAGTCTACCCAACCTTCTTTCTGTCATTCTCACTATACACACCTCACCTTACATCCCCCAGTAACACACTGCATTCTTATGCAACTCATTGAGTGTGGATTGTTCTAGCCTCATTGTCATATAAAATTAGTTCAGATGGTTGGTGCTAAAAAAACTGATTCTGTCTCAGCAGTAGTATCAGACACATTCAAAAACAATTTTGCAGAATAAATTTAGTTATAATGCTAAATTACACTGACAGCACTGCACACTACATATGCAGACTTGACTTTCCAGGGAATCAGTCTTGAAACCGGGCCGAACGGTTTCCCATAACCGATCGAAGATTAGTCCAGCATTAAAATAGAATTTATTTGCCAAGTTTATACTCTGGAGAAATTGGAAAGTGTATTGCTCCAAAGGTAACATGAACAGATAAACAAGGTTTACTTTGTGGTGGTACAGAAAAGGGAACCTTTTTTTGATCAAATATTATGTGCAAATGTCTTCTAAGAAACCAGCATTTTTTTTTTGTATTCAGCAAAATATGTGCAACCTGTTTTTGAGAACCAACCTTATAGATCTTATATATCATTCTCTAGGTTTAAAGCCAGGTTAAGTTGTTTTTTTTAGCGAGTAACGATGTATGTTTTGGTCTGTTTGTCACATGCAGCTAGCATGGTTTCAGATAATAAATATAGTTTTATATATAGTTTTATAGTTGTATATTTTACTTTTATGTTATTCTTATGGTGCTTTTGTGTGCTTCTAAGCTTCCCAGCCCCAATTCTCGTTCTGTTTTATTATTTTGAAAAAATTTGCAATTTTAATAGATACTTTACAAAGATTTAAAGGTCCATTTGTTTTTTGCTGAACAGAATCTTTTTTTCTTTTGTAGCCCCTGTGCTGAATGATTTGGATAATCTGATCCGGATAGTATTATATCATTCTCCAACCTCATACCAGATAATCCATGAAAGTGAAGAGTCAGGACATGAAGACAAGCCTAGAGGTCAAATATGAAGGATATGAAGGTAGAAGTCTGACCTTGACACATGCTCTACCTTCCTCCACCTCTTATGTTGTTGTAGAAGAATCCAGATGGTTCTGTGGGCAAGGACTTCTCTGAATGCCAGGAGTGATGTGTGTTGCTGACTGTGTGAGGTGAGTGCTGGCTAGCACTGACAAATATTCACTGAGGGGGTTCGCAAAGTCAGTCGTAACAGCTTGCAGCCATTGCGAGGTGCACAATGCCCATTGTATTGAAAAAAGGTGTCTGTTGTCTGTCAAACTCTTTGTGATTCAGTCCAGATCATGTTCCTTTGGCTTGTGGCAACTAATGTGCTCATAGATTCCACAGCTTCTTTAGATTTAGTAAGTCACGAATATGAAAATATCTCAAATTACAGTATGGTTCAAGATTTAGTTCAGGTTATCTTATCTTATATTGGAGCATTAAATACAGAGATGAGACATAGATGTTATATTCAGGACTGGAAGAGTCCAAATGTAATAGTTTGACAATCTATTCAAATACTCACTGTTTTTTATATTATTATATTATAATATATTTTATATATGCATACATTTCCATTCAAGTGTGGGTTCAATAATATTTTTGGGAAATAATTTGCTACTTATGTTCAGCAAGTAAATTGATTTAATTAATTGATCAAATATGTTTTTGACTGCATTGTCTGAAAAAAAAAATGGCATACTGATCCCAAACTTTTCAACTTTAGTGTAAATATTGCTTATGCAGATATACATATTTTCCTTTACAGTACATAACTATTTGTTGTACATATATTATTTATATTTATTTGTTATCATATTATTCTGTAAATATGCTGTTGTTCTGTAATTTTGTCTATTGCGTAAGCTTTGTTATCAAACCAAATTTAAATCATCTTGATATCAGGAGGTTTGGCCAAAGAAAATGATAGACATGCATTTGCAAATTATTTACAAAACATTTGCACAAAACACAAGATAAGCCAAATACAAAACAAGGCTGGAATTAATTCTCTTAGTTTTAAAGTAGAACTGGAACGTCATTTTGACAGAGAGAACATCTGGCTTCTCTTTTCGCTCTCTTCCCAGTCCCTTGTGAATCTTTCTATCAGTGTTGCAAAATATTACAACCTCCCAAAAGCATCCACCATCACCTCTGCCCTGTCACATTAAAGAAAATTGTGAGGTAAAACGGAGAATGCGTTCCCTACGGAGTGTCATTCAAGCAGTTTCTCTCGCTTGCCCTTCTTCCATCCTCCCTGACTTGTTCTCTGGGTCTCCAGCTGTGGCGGCTCTTAACAGTTCGGCTACTCTGTTCTGCTGTTAAAAAAATCCCTGGAGCTTCAGGAGGTCACATGTTTGTGCATTGTTTGCACAACATGCTAGAGGGCAGCTGTGTGGCTGTTGTTACCCATTGTTGTTGGCCTGATGGGGTACAAAGGTGTTTGTTTCAGCAGATACACCAATGATTCCCAACTAGAGATATGCGTATCCCAGGAAGAGCTTTAGCAGGTTTTTGTTGCATGGAAGTCATTAATTACTTAATTAACTTTTATAAAATATCCCACATGGATTTGATTTACAAATAAAATTTGCCATAAGATCTTTTTTTTTTTTTTGAGAAAACCTGATGCACAATATATATGTGCCATATGTGTTGTCATCTGATTTTTTTTTACATTTTAGATAATCTTTCTAATGCTTACTTGAAATTAAACACTTATAATTTAACACTGTTAAATGTAGAAAATGAATATCTATTTTTATGCTGTATATTATAATGTACAATGGTGGCTATAAATTCACTTGTACCATTTAAAACTTTTTTTTAAATTGTATTATTTTGAATTTCTTTAGGCCAAGAATAGACTGTAGCGTTAAATTTTAATATCGACTATTTATTGGTTATTGTCTCTAACATGAAAATAATCATTGGCTTATCAGTATCGGCTAAATTGGTGCATCTAGTATTATTGTGTTACTAAAGGGTTACTTGGTGAGTCGGTTTTCTCTCAAAGTATTGATTGTTTTTCTCTAATAATGCAATTTCAGATGGTTTTGGGGTATCATGAGTGTGATTAAACAATGGCTGGATTTTTTATGTTTGCGTGAACTGTTCCTTTAAGTGTGGCATTGTGTTTATTCTCAAGGCTTATTTTCTTTATCCACTAATGACAGAACAGTGGGTTATTGTCTGTTTTTCCCTCCCTTAGCCATGAAGTGTCAACAAACTACTTCCAAGCTGCCATTAAAAGGCATTGGCGCCTTTATAAATAATTCAACCACTTGACTGGATGCTAAATGAATGGAGATGATACGGACAGAAGGTTTTGGTTTCCAGGGAGTCCTTGAGGAGGAGGGAGTGTTTGGAGGGTTAAAATCACCTCCTCAAAACAACACCCACCCCAACACAGACAAAGAGAGAGGCTTAACACCAACCGAGCCGATCTTCCCTCCTCTTTCTCTTCCTCTTCCTCAGACTCGGTGAGAAATTGCAGAGGTTTTCCTGCTCTTTTCTCTCCTGAAACAAAAAGAGGCATTTCTGTGAATCAAAGCCACCCCTCAGGAGTCTGTCTTAGGTCCACCCCGGAATGCCACCATGGAGTTTGAGG
>JAFVLL020016030.1:55033-106833 GCA_021397915.2 Tor tambroides
TTACAATAAAGCAACATTTGTTGCATTAATTGCGTTACTTCAGTTATATTTATTTTCTTCAAACTCAGTCAAACTGTAACCTATGTTCCTGTTAGTTTGTTTTGTTACAGTTTGATACAAATGTATTAATCTATTATGAATCTATTATTATTATTTTAATAAAATTGTTTTCAATTCACTTATCTTTTAAAGCTGGTTATTTGTCACCTATGGTATCGATTTAGTATCGATACCGAGGTATTATATTGCGGTATCGTACCGAAGCCAAAATTATGGTATCGAGCCATCCCTACAGCTTATATAATTGCTTATGGACTTGTACATAAAATGTAATGTATATTCAAACGCGCTAGTACAGATTGTCTTGTGAATTATCTGAATATTTAAACGCTACTGTGAATTTTGAAATAAAGGACCAGGATTACAGGAGTGCAAGTGTCCAGGATCAAGTCTCAAAAACCATTGCCATCTCTGGAATTCCTAAAACTGCCACAATGCAACAGGTAAGTGAGATGTCATTATTCAGACTTTGATTATTTACATACTTTTAGAAAAATGGTTCTTTCTTGATGTTCTAAAAACAGCACCATCAATTACCTGAATGATTGTCAAAGTAAGTTTCAGTTCTTTCTTTCTTTCATAGATTCTGGATGCTTTCGCAGTCCGTGATGGTGTGCCAATGCAAGGCATGAAAATAAGGGATGTTGTGCCAGGTGAGATTTTGTTTGCTGTAAACATTCGCAACATTCGACCAATTCGCAACCACATTTCGCTATTCGCTCTCCGAATCTTACGCTCACTGTCTCTTTTACATCGATTGTACTTTCTGCATCTGAGTCGCTTTTGCAAACATACTACAGGATCTCTTGTCCCCTTTCCCCATGTTCTTGTGCGGGAGGTTGAATTTTCCCTGAGCAGCTTCCATCTTTAAGGTGGCATGTCCTTAGAGGGAATATTGGAATTTCGTAAACATGGTTCCCTTTATAAATAAGCCATTAACTGTCGAAACACAAATACCAACTGCCACTACTTTGTGATGATGTGATGTGTTGCTGCAAAATATTCCTTCCTGGGTTCTCTGATAAAGGTTTCAGCATTTTTTTCTTTTTTTCTATGCCAAAATAGTTTCTTTTCTTCACTTTGTTTCAAATAAGCTAATATGTTGTTCAGTGTTCCCTGGAAAATCTGAAAATATCAGGAAAGGTTTTTAAAAATTGTGAAAATTAATACAATAATTATAATTTTTTGCCAATGACTCCAACAGTCGTGGAAAATATAGATTTTAAATGACTGTATTGAATTACAGAATTATCTTTCATTCTTAAAAGCATCTGTAAATTTGCAGTGAAGAGAACAAATTTTTCAGATATAGTTTTTTATTGTTCCAATTAATCAAATTAATCCAACTATTAACTTTTTTGCTTTATTTATTTTTTAATTGTTGAGACTGTTGCAAGTTTGTTGGAAAATAAATGTGGGTCTTCTATGATGTGTTTTAGATGTCAGTTACTGTAGTGTTATTTCAAGCTCTCTGTTACATTCTGGTTCTCTTTCTACTGTTATTATTTTTATTTATTCATTTTTAGAAATGTATATCTTGGCCTCAGAATTGCCTCTGAGTTGAGGCTACTCTGATTCTTTGTGACTGATTTCAAACAATTAAATAATGAAATAAAATGTGCCTGACAAGCAAAAGACATCCTGTATGAATTCGCTTTGTGATGTGTCTTGTGAAACGAACCACTGCTTTTTCTCTTGAAAATTCTTTTTTACCTGCAATAACTAACACAAACCCATCTGTATTTCAAATGCTGTTCCCAGGTTACAGCTACGATATGGCCTATGTGGAGTTTTTAAACCTCGAGGATGCTGTCCACTTCATGGAGTCCAACCAGGTGGCCCATCCTCGCCCTTCTACAACGGCTCTGTCTGCTAACAGGAAGAAGGCTTGGGCCTGGGGAGGGGGAGGTGGCTGGGCTCTGGGTGGGAATGGGGTAGATGGGACATGAGACCTTCAAGGGAACATTTTTCCCACTTATATTAATCATGACCAATTAAAACACGCCACTTAGTTTACAACATTAGCTTTCAGGCATAACAAATGAGCGTAGTGACAAGGGGTCCACTATTCTTTGATGATTGCCATAGGTGTGTTAGCTGAGTGAGTGAACCTTTACATTTCACTGTTTTCGACTTCTTATACAGAAGAATGGATAGTTTTTTGAATAGATACATGGCATACTGAATTTGGAATTGGTTTTGCATCTGTGCAACAAGTTGTGCAACCTGTTTCTTCAACTCTTAGGTGGTAGTACACCAGACCATTGATATTTCATTCTTCGTTTTCAACAATATAATATTTTATTTTTCTCACTTGACCATCTCGAGGTCATGGTCTTACGATCACTTTTTACTGGCTCCCACTGGCATATTCTGAAGTGGCACTCAGAATCTTCTTTGGCCTCCTTTGTTGCCTTACATTAAAGTGATTCAGCTTTGGATTTTCATGATTTCTGTGTTGACTGAAATGCTCTATGTAGCTTCCTTTTGTAGATATTCATATTTTGCTGACTGAGAAGGAAAGAGGTAGTTGCTGTTTTGCTCAAATTGAATTTCTGATGAACAGGTTGTTCTACGGTTGTAGGTAAAGCTTTATGCTGTTATGCATATCCTTGTGCTGTGTCAACACTTATCCCTCATCCTTTGACCTTATGGAATTACAGAGTTCCAGAATTGTGCTCTTTGGTTCTGCTTGCAGCCTGAAGTTTTTTATTTTTTTTTATTCTTTCCAAGGATTGTGATTTTAATCATCTTGAGTTTGGGTGTCTTATCTCTTCCAGCACAACAAACTCGTTCCTTCCATTCCTGCTTACTCCCTCTTGACCGACTTCATGGTTGTTGAGTATCTGGATGTATAGAGAGAGATCCATGCTGATGTTTATTTGGAAAATCAGGGCTTGTTTGTACTAGTAGAATTTTGACATTTCTAATGAAACTTGCACTATAAATGTAAGGCAAGTACAGCAACTAGAGTTTTGCTTGGGTTTGTGTTGAGCCATTGGCTGTTGTGCTGAAACTTGAATACCCTGTGGGTTCTGGTTGTACCGGCATGTATTTCCTCCCGTTTTTGTTAAATATCTGGCAAAGAATCTTGCTCAGGTTTCTTGTTTCATCTGAAAATACAGTTAGAAAATACTTGTTTTTTTGTACTTGGTGAGACACTTAAAAACAAATTTCTACAACTGCGACAGTGACAGTGGGTAAATGTGATAAAATGTTGATCACGTTCCACTGTTAGGTCATTTACCTAGAATGTCCTTTCAGCCTAAAAGCTTAAGATCTTTTACCACAGTTGTCCATAAACAGTACTTTTCTTTGATCAGGCATGAACTGGATTTTTCACATTGGACCAGTCAATGTATGAATTGAAACCTTTTTATAAACAACATAAATATATGTGAAGTAAAGAGAGAAAAGCTTGATGTCCTAGCATAGATAGAATGTCACTGCTGTTTTGACTGGCCACCCCATCGTTAAAGTGATTTGTGATCTAGCGGTTTACTTTTTCCAAGCTGCTCTCCCTGTTATCTGTCTGCATAGTGTTCTCACTTGAAAGAAGCCAGACTTTATTCATCCTGTTATGGATGATTGTGCAGTTACTTGTGCGGTAGATATGCTTCTACTATGTACTTTGACGTTACTGGTTATATTTCTCAGTTATATTTTCAGGTTAGCATTCAAATTAAGGTGATAGTACATAAATGGCAGCCATATAGCCACTATAAGATTTTACTACACTTCAAGATTTTACTCTCATTTTCACACAGTAGTGTGTGTTTTTAAAAAAGGCAGATGGAAAAAAAAAACCCCTGCAAACTTAATCCAAACCTGGGCATAAATGAAGCCCAGATCAGACCTGCCTATGTTTATGCCCTCAGATGGGCAAATGGGAAATACCTTTTCTGTTTTTGTTGTTAGGTTGGGTTGTTTTTTTTGTTTTTTTTTTTGGAGGGGGGAAGCTGTCAGTAACTTAGCATTGAGAGACTTTCTTCCTGTTTTCTAGGGATCTGTTAAGGTTGGTGATAAGACTGCTCTGCTGAAATATATCCAGCCTGACAAAAATGCGAAAGAACAGGTGAGTTTTCTCTTTGGTAGAGCTTGATATGCATTGATCTTAATTATCTATTAGTGTGATTGACATCCTTGAATGTAATTTGGATTTCAGCATCATGAACCACCAGCTAAAGCCGCTCCAGCCAGCGATGACAGTTTGTTACCAAATCCAGTCCTGCCACTGAATATAAAGGAGGAAACCGATGCCAAGCCTGTGCAGGATCCTGCCTCTCAAGGTGTGTGGCAAAGAAGCTCCAACTTGACTCCTGAAGCATGGCAACAGCAAGTGGACCAACAGCTACAACAGCAGGGGATGGAGCAAAAGACAGAAGAATGGACCAGTCAGAGAGCATCTCGCCAAAACTTGCAGCACTCTGATCCAGTCTTCAAGGAGAGCAAGAGTGAGTGATGTCAACTGTGAATGACATTTTCTAAAAGAAGATGGCAGATTGTCCTTAAGTTTCATGTCTTACTTTCAGCAATGATTATCAAGAACATTTTGCCTACCACCACTGTGGAGACCATTCTGCAAGCACTCGATCCGTTTGCGTACCTGGATGAGCGCAACGTACGTCTGGTCAAAGGAAAGTCACCTGGATCCAAATGCTTCTGCTTTGTCGATATGGATTCACATGAGGTATTGTACAGAAACCTCATTCTAACTACAATATAATGTCTCAAAATGGTCCACTGTGTTCCTTGAAGCATGCGTAATGATACTACTCACTTATATATACAGCATGTGACACGATTGGTGGAGCTGCTTACCAAACCCCGCCCTATCATGATTGATGGGGTTAGAGTTTATGCTGAGGTTGCCAAGCCTTTGAAAAACCAAAAGTAAGTCTCATTTTGTAGGGATATATGTAAGTGATAAAAGAATATTATATAGATATTCTAGTTTAAGTTCTTAGATGAAACATTTCATAAATCCTAAGAGAAGAAATTTCAATATAAACAGTGGTTATTATTTGAGTTTTGAAGGTAATTCTTCTTTTCACTGCAGCTATAGGAGGGAAAATGATAAGTCAAACGCTTCTCTTTTGGGTTTCCCTCCGGATGTTGTGATGGTAGGTCATTTCAATGCATGACATAAGTTGTTACCAAAAGTTTAAGACAGCTAGACAATGTTTTTAAAGTACGTTTTATAAGGGTAAGCTTCCTTTATCTTTAAACAGCATTTTAAAAATGTAGTGCTCATTGCGTGAGATGCTGAAAAAAAAAAATCAAATTCACTTCTGTCTAGCATATTTTTACATGGAACAATGTTTAAAAAAACGTCCCAGTAGAACACAGGAACATTTTTTTTGTGTGAACGGTCCATATCTTGTATTAAAGATTTCATATATAATTTTTTTTTTTTTCAACATCAGTATCAGCAGCCACAGCAAAAGTTTTATCCTCAGCCTTCTCATACAACTATAGGAGTTGCACCTACCATGCAAGGTATATGGTTTTCAATTATATGATTATGTGCTGAAATTGATGGTAGCATTATATATTCATGTGTGTGTTCTGTGGGGCTCCCCGCAGGTGACCCTATGGGAGCGGATGCCACCTTGTCATCAGCAGCAATGCCGACTTCAAGCTTAACACAGGTGCTTGTCTTTTTATACTAGCACAAAGGTACATTTTTAAAACAAGGTGGCCAGTTGTAGCCAGGAGAGATATTGGATTTTGGATTGTAATTGACTCTCTGGCTGTGAACAGGGTGTGATGTATTCTGAGACAACAGCAATGGCGCAGTCAGTCCAGACAGCTGAGCACCAGACTGCAGCTTTATCTGACACTGCTCTTCCTGGAGCTGCGGATTCCACTGACGGCTACAACTACGGTACGCCACTGTTCAGTTAAAGATTAACGGGTTTTCTTTTTATATTTATATATATTCACAGTATTCACAAGCCCTAGTAACTGGTCTGATAATCATATTCTTGTTACAGCAGGATCTGAGGCTCCAGATTTGTCAGCCTTCCTTTACGATGCTACATCAGGCTTTTACTATGACCCTCAGACTGCCCTGTACTATGATCCCAACTCAAGGGTATGTATAGAATAGGGATATGCCGGTATCAGATTTTCATGTTGTGATTAATTGCTAACGCTTTTATCATGGTATACAGTATTATCACAATATTGACAATTAGTTGCAAAAAGTGTTGTCATAATACAGTATAACAGGTTTAATAACTTTTTTTCTTATAACAAAAATAACTGAACATTTAAATACAATAAAGCAATACAAAAAATGTATAGTTAAAAAATTTACACCGATTAAAGTGCAAAGGATCATAAAGAGCAATAGGTATCACTTTACAGTAAGATCTCATTAGTTAACCTTATTTAATGCATTAACATTAACAATGAACAATAGCTACATTTGCTACAGAAGTTATTAATCTTTGTTAAAAAATACAACTCTTAGTTCTTGTAAGCTTGAGTTCATTAACACAGTTGCAAATTTTGATTTTAACAACGTGTTATTAAATATTGGAATTACCTAAGATTAATGAATGTTTAGAAGAATTTTTCATTGGGAGTTATGTTAACAAATGAATTAACTAATGTTAACTAATGAAGCCATAATAAAGTGTGACCAAATAATAAAGAATCAAAACACTTTCAAACAATATCTAGGGCATGTTGTAGTCCAGATTAAAATATAAAAAAAATAAATAATTAAATAAATAGCCTATTATGTCTAAATATTTAAGTATTTGGCACTGTGATGAACACCATAGCGAATACACAAATCTGAATGGCTGTTTAAATAATTTAAATACCTTTCAGAAACAGAAAGTAGTGCAGCTGCTTTGTTTAAGGGTTTCCGGAGTAAAGGCTGCATTTTTGCTGTTCAGCGCCATCTGCTGTCAGAGAGTGAATGTGCGCGTTCATTCAGAGCGTCTCACATGTTTAGCCATGCTTCTCATCCGTGTTTGTTTACATCAGAGTGCTCACCCACAGCTTACAGCATTGTTGTGTATTGTGACCAGTTGATGGGAAAAGTATTCTTAAAATGCATTCAAAATTCGGAATAATTTGTAATAAATAATTATTGTCGGTATTTTGAAGTGCCCACGATAACAATATCGGGCATATTCATTATCTTGATATATCGCATTACTGAATACCGGCACATGTCTAGTATTCTTTTAATTCTCCTTAATGTTTAATATGATTGAAATACAATATACAATGACTAAATATTTATTTTTGCTTGTGTAGTATTTCTACGATGCTCAGAATCAGCAGTACCTGTACTGGGACAGTGCCTCAAAGACCTACGTCCCAGTCCAGAGCTCTTCTACTGATGTTCAGGAGCCGGCCCCTGAAGTTGCTGTCCCCGTGGCAACAGCTGCTGAGGTTATAGCTACCCCCATCACAGAGGAGGAAGTGAAGGCAGCTCCAGAGACTGTGCTGGAGGTGCAGGCGGAAGAGGAGCCTACCCCACGCACAGAAAAGAAAGAGAAGGAAAAGGAGGAAAAACCCAGAACTTTAGCAGCTTTTAAGGTTTTAACATCACTTATTTTGCGTCACGTTCAGTTTTTTCAACAAGAACAAGCACTGTATTAGATCTTTGTGGTAATTTTTGATCTGATCATCAGATAATGAAAGACATGGAGCGATGGGCGAAAATCCAGAACAGGCAGAAAGAAAGTGTCCGATCTCCTTCACCTCTTCTCAGATCTGGAGGAGATGACCAAAGACCTTCAAAAGCTGCTGATGCAGCCTTTGCCATCTTTGAAAGGAAGGTCAGATCGCTTTTTTATTTTTTAACCCCTTTTCTCCTGTCCATATTGCTCATAATTAGAATTAGGAATTTAAACAAACCCCACACCTTACACATTAAGTAACTTAAGCACACACTTTTTTATTATTAATAGATGTGTTATTACTTTAAGCAATCAGATTTTTACTTTGTAGGTGCTAAACCAGACAAAAAATTTAAAAAGAATTTAAGAAAGGATGGGTCATATCTAGAAACCAAAATTACTTTTGACTCAGGCCATGTTACAAACCATTCACACCTGGCAACCATTTATAACACCCCAAGATTATGGCATGGGTTAGTTTTGTTTGTATGGTTTCTTCAGGAAAATATCAAAATCTAGTGTTTATTATTATCCTTCCCAGAGATAATAATCATTACCCGTCACTTTGACAGATTGGGTTGCATGTGTCATGCTCTATTTTTAATCCATCAGCAAAATATTGTAATGCTTGGTATTTTTAGTCATATGGAGTGTTGTGGGTTGCAGTGTCCCATAAATTATTCAGTTGGACTACATTTGAAATCTCTAATTTCTCTCTCCAGTCCTTACTCATGTCTCTCCCATCATATATTTTCACTGACACACATTAACTTTATATTTAATTTTTCCTCACTTCTAATCCCTATTAGCATCCTTGACTTTGAAATTGTTTGTAAAGTAAGGGAAATGAGTTTGATCCTACCCATCGGTCATAGGTCTATAACACAGGGTGGCCGCGGGTCCTTAAAAAGTCTTAAAATGTATTAAATAAAGTTTTGCTTAAAAAAGGCCTTAAAAAGCCTTAAAATGTCTTAAATTCAGATTCAGTGGGTCTTAAATGTCTTCGGTCTCATTACCGCAAAAGTTTCAGCAGTCTGACGGACCCAGTGACTGTTTACAATCATTGGACAGACGGAAGATTTTTTTTTTTCCCTCATCAGAGAGAATTGCGGTAGCAGAATGCAGGTCGAATACCACCAGCTCACTGACCAGTCTCCTAGCTGCTTTAAATGGGTTAATGCAAGTTTACTGAAAAATGGCTCGAGGATTTTACTTGCCCGACGTGACAAATAGCCTGATTAAAACTTAAGTGACAAAAAATTACTAGTGACACATCGAAACACGAGAATGATTCTTCTGATTTTATTACATTCAGCGTAAACCGCGATTGATAATCAATGTTGCGCTGTTGAGGCTCATGCTGCCTGTCTCTGTGAGAGACTTATATGGAGAAATCAAATCAAATGAACATAATGGCAAACATAAAGAAACTCACAGAACAAACATACTGAGGTAAAAATTCAAAATGTTTTATTTATTTATAACATGATGATGATAATAACATACTGTACCATGACAAGGAGACTATTTTGCTAAATATTTTCATGATTGTAAATGTTACATTGATTTTGGCTCAAGAAACAAGTAGTTAAGTAGTTACTTACATTTTAGACAGAATATTGACTGTTTTGTTCTATTTCACCAACGAAAATAGTTCCAAACAAAGATCAGAAGTATTGCACATTCTCCAAGCAGCACTAGGCATTTTTGTTACTGAATGATTCAGTGTTTTGAATGAATCGGTTGAATGAATAGGTTGTATGAATAAGTGACTTACCGCCACCTACTGGTGGTTTAGTTAGTTTAAAAGTGTGCATTTTTCCACCAACATTTTTTATTTGTATATTCAAAAAAATGTATTTAAAACATTAATCTCATAACATTATTTATTGCAGTTGTAAATTTGTAGTGCAAATTATTTAATTTGATTGCTAACAGCCCTGTTGTGTATATTAAATTTCTTCATCAGTTGTAAGAATTTGACATGAAAGATGACGCATACATTTAATAAGGTTAAAAAATATTGGACTTTATGAAGGTAAATAACAACCTGGGGTAAATATTAAAAACATGCAGATTTAAATATGTAAAAGCTGAATAGAAAACTGATGAAAATATTGCTTCCTTTACACCACCAAATATATTGCTGATGCGGAGCTTTTGAGGGGATATTTTGTATGGGATATTGTCTGCAGATATGAAAAGTTCTCTGTATATCGTAATAATAAATAGCATTTTTGACAACAATGATATTTTGTTTTCTTTTTAAATTTAGAAACACATTAAATATTACATTTACGTATGTAATATAATGTGTATTTCCTTCACAGGTTTGGTCTTAAATTTTACATAAGGTGGTATTAAAAAGGTCTTAAATTTAACTTGTTCATATCTGTAGACACCCTGATAACAGCCGACTAAACTTTACCTGTGATCATTCTTTTAAACATTTTAATGTCTGTTATTATTCCATACTGTTCCTTTATTCATATAGGTCACCGGTGTAGATGAATTATTCAAGAAGCCTCTTGCTCCTCCAAAACAAAAAGAGGAAAAATTATCAAAGGTGCGAGTTTACAGTCTTACTATCAACAACACACACACATTAACATGCACACAAACACTCTTCAGTCTCAGTTTTCCCAAACAGCTGAAAGGGCACACACATCACCTTGACCCTGATTGATGTAGGTTATTTGATAACCCACACTAAAGCAGATTTACAGTGAATGTCACTGTAGATCAAAGCAAAACTCCCCTCTCTCCCTCTTGCGTATTGGCAGCGGCCCATGGGCTCTCTTGGAATGTTGGCGGCTGACTATGGGGCAGGCAGCGACGAAGAGGAAGAAGAGAAACACGAGAAGCAGGAAGCTGCAGGGCCCACAAAGAGCCAGCCACAGGTGGACGAGAAGGAAGACAAGTTGACAGATTGGAAGAAGATGGCATGTCTTCTGTGCAGGAGGCAGTTCCCTAATAAAGACGGTCTGATCCGCCACCAGCAGCTCTCAGACCTGCATAAGGTACAAGATCTCTAAATGAAGCTTTTATGATGTATCAGGTCTGTGGACTTAATGCAAGGTGTCAGAAATCGGTTCTTAAAATTGAATAAAGAAATGTTGTTATTTATTATTATTATTATTATTATTTATTTATTTATTTATTTATATGTATATATGTGTGTGTGTTTGTATGTGTGTAATTGTAGTAATTATGTAAATACATTTTGATCGTTATTTTTTAGTATAAAAATTATATAATTGACTAGACTGGATTGTTTAAAAATTGTGGTTCAGGTTTTGACCTTGCCTTTATTGTGTTTTTCTCTTTATTTTAGCAAAATATGGAGATTCATTTCAAAATCAAAAGGTCAAAGAGAGAACTTGAGGCTCTAGAAAACCAGGAAAAAGAGGTATATATATATATTTTTTTTTTTCATCAGTTATGTACCATACTCAGCAGAAAATACAAAGGATTTTATTTCTTAATGATCCCTAATACAATTTGTGGAAAGATTAAATATGAAAAAATCCAATTTATTCAACATGTAAATAGAAAATATCATAATATCTGTAAAATAAGTAAATTAGCAAATTTTGTTTAAAAGAAGGGTTGCAGGAATAAGTACAACTTTAAATGTTATGCTTGATTTCAAACATATTCTCCATTGTTTTCTCACAATGAAATGATTCACTCATTTTGAACCACTTTTTTTTTTTTTTTTTAGATGGAAATAAAACCGTCAAACGTTTCACCTGAAACAAAAAGAAGAAAGACACAAAACACATGGGCTGGCAGCTCAAGGTTTGTGATTTTCTGAATCCTAATACATTTCATTTAAATTTGGCACTGATATAGAACCGTCATCATGTGGCATGTTGTGGTGTTGTTGTTGCAGGGACAGTCATAAAGGCAGCGAGAGACCAGGTTTGGGTTTAGAAACTACTGAGGTGAGTCTGTTCAGCCACAGGATGTTTTGAGCTGCAGCAGTTGACGGTCATTGGTTTAATTTTTTTCTCTTTCTTTTGTTTCTTACCAAAGCGGAAGAAGAAGGAACCCGTCGTCTGGAGTCATGCCACGTACAAACAGGCGGTTCGGAAGGCCATGTTTGCACGTTTCAATGAGCTGGACTGAAAGTGAAATGAATGAACAAAAAGGGAATTTGTGAATATACATGCATACACACACTCTCTCACACACAGAGAGTGTTGTGTGGTCTGTTGGCAGCTCATTCCAGGCTTTAATCTGTGAACTGATACAAAATTCCTGGAGAAGCTTATTGTGACTAACCCCTCAATTTGTGGATATGGTGACGTGTGCCTGTATAAAATGAATTCATTCTTTCCTAACAGCCAAATGTACTCTTATGTTTAATCATCCTTCTTGTAGCTCTATTCTTCAGGGCTTTTTAAATATTTCCTCATTTGATAATGTTGTATCATGTTTGTTTTTCGTTCTTCTCTTTTTTTTTTTTATGTAGTAAATTTATGTAATATTTAATTTGTAAAATGAAATATTTGAGTTAAGGAGCTTACACATTGTAGTTTGTCCTTGGGTCAATAAACTCAATGTGACTGTAAACATACAGTTTGTCTGTTGTATTTGTTTGCTATTTTATTCATTTTAAAATTGTATAAACTGATGTATCTTATTTTTACTGCTTGTGGCTGTCTTAAAAGTGTTAGGAGTGAATAAAGGTGATTAAGCCTGTTTTCTACGGCCTCCTCCTCCAGGTGGCAGTACGTAGCTATTGCTATTTTAGTTTCACATTGAGCCGCACCTCAGAAGTGTCTAATGCTGAAAGAATGAATCTACACATGCAGTCATGAATTTCATCGATACTTCATTAAGCTTTCCCCCTTGGCATTATTTTCCATTTTCTTGTGGTTCTTTTATAGCAGAGTGCCTCGAGTTAAACTTGAAAGTGATGCATACACAGTGCTGCATGCACAGGCAGAGGTTATATTTCACTTTATCTGAAAGTTCTGCAGCCTTCACTGAATGTTTTAGTGCTTTGTTATAAAATGTTGAAATCATGTCGTTTGTTAGAGCTAATAACCTTTGTGCAACATGATTCCTCATGTTTCAACTCATTTCCTTACATATTTACAACATATAAATACATTTATGTGCACAACTTGAACTTTTGAAGTGTATGTTTGGATGAGATCCTACAGAAGTTAGCTGCAGGTAATACATCAGCAGAACCTGCAATAAAGATCCCTCAGCCTGACATTCAATGAGTGTTTGATCCTTTTCTTGCTGTACAAATAGTCTTTCCATTGAGATTGAGCCTGTTGAAAGAGAGGAATGCGGACTCTCACACTGTTTGCTTTGGTCAATCATGCTTGAATGATTGATCAGGCGTAGAACCATAAAGACAAAAAAAAGAAGAATGCACACAAAAATGGTTTCTCCTACACTCCTTAAATAGCCCATTTTTTCAGTCGCAGATAAAAGCTGATAATACTTGTGTTAGGATAATATATGGACACAGCAGAGCTCTGAGACTAGCTCTCCACAGAGCAAATTTGAGGACTCTGTTCTTTATCAGACTGTGCTTTGATGTGTAAATGGCTGTAGCCTTGTAGTCATGGTATAATGTAGAGCGTGTCAAAGGTCGGCTTGCTTTCCTTCCTCCTCATGGTTGTTGTCATCTGTAATTGCTTTTTAATTAGTCATTCTTTAAAAGAAAGCTTGCAAATGTCCGTTTCTGCCAGCTTCTTTTGAAGGGGAGAACTTTTGTCGTATTCGATCTTCTCAGAGTTTGTTCCCATACATACTTCTCAGCCTGTTTCTGTGTCTATGGTTTAAAGAAGTCCAGAAACCGTGTCCCAGGGTGAGACTTTTAAGATTATCCTTTAGTTCACAGTGTGAAATTATACAGTTAAAAAAATCAGATTAAAATCTGCGATCAATGTGCCAAAACATTTAGCAGTTCACAGGTAGCTGTCATGAGTTCAAACTTAGAATTCCTCGATTTCTTTTCAATTTAAAAATTAATTTTAATATCAGTTATAAGTTTAACAGTATTTTAATCATTGATGGCCATGCTAATAAGCAATGTGAATCTGTTAAATCCTTTGTAATGCACAGCTTTGACTGGCGCGATGCTTTTCAAAATTGGGGGTAACAGCAAAATTTAAAAAAAAAAAACTCCAAAGAATGATCAATAAATAGTTAAATGAATTAAGTATCATAAACTTTTATTCTGACAAGAATTATACTTTAGTAACACAGAGGGCTGCAACAAGGTTTCACAGAGCAAGGTTTCAAGAAAAAAAATAAATTTAAAAAAATATATATGTAGGCCTATCTATCTATCTATCTATCTATCTATCACACACAAAATTCATTTTTAGGGCTGCCGAAGTTGTTAAACATGTTAACTTAATATATTAGTATGATGTAGATATACTATAATAACTATACGTGTAAGTATGGTGTAGAAATTACTATAATAATATTACTCTAATATAGGGTAGAAAAAGATATGCTATCAGTTTTAAACTTAAGTGAATAATTTCCATATAATATTTTATGATTATAGAAACAGTATGTGGCCTTTATCACATTACTATTATTTTTTTACACAATATAAAAGGATCTGTATATATAAAAAATATATTGCTGCCTTCAGGACTGGTTTTATAATAAACACAAGTGCTTATTTCTAATTTTCCATCTGGAATGCTTTCTTTTTTCCATGTCTGACACTTGGACCCTGCTGACTGTCAAACAAATATATTCCAAATGTTTGGATGACCATCTGTCAGCAAAGTCGAACAACAATGCATAGTGCTGGCTTCATGGTTTGACCTTCTTTCCTCTTTATTTGCAGAAGGTCTACGATGGCTTAAGGGAGTTCCAGTCCTACCAGACTTTCTGCTCATACAAGAAAAGATTCTTCTCTTTATCTGAGGTTTTGCAGCCCTCAGTATTTTTGTAATCCATCATTGTATTCTCGCTTGTCTTCTTGCACCTTAGTGGGCCAGATGTCAGCAACACCACGCTCATTACTGCAGAGCGCATGAAATTACCTTTGGCCTTCAGATGAGTCCAGACCATTAGAGTGGAGATACAGAGGGGCCAGTGAGGATGAATGTGGGGGTCTGGGGTTTTGTACCCACTGCATGTGCGGCTTGAGTCCTCAGAGGCAGCAGGACTTGAGTGTGAAAACCGTGCAGGGGGCCTCATTATCTCCAGCCAAAGCTTCTTCTTGCACATAGAGCAAGAGCTGCATGGGGTCTCTGACCAGCCTTGAGATGGCCCTCAAAAAATACACAACACAGTCAGAGTGCAGGGCCAAACAGATGATAAAAGAGGAAGCAATTATTTTAGCACTTTAAAAAAAAAGATGAAATTGATTGTGTTTAGGATTAGGATTTCATTTATACATTATAGCCTATGGTTGCTTTGGGATGTGCTTTGTGGTTTGTGTATGCTTGTGTTTTTTCGCTATGGCACATTTTTTATTTTACATTCTCAGAGACTGGATGTGTAAATTATTCTGTTTATTAATTTGATTTTTTTTTATAGGCTGTATAGTAATAAAGTATGTCACCGGCTGGGCGCCAGATTAATTGTAGTACCATTTCCTTCGTTCCCCAACCGTCAGCTCATGAAATGAAACTCTAAGAAAACCCACAAAAATATCCATTTAATAAGTAACCTACTGTGCAAATGTTTATATTCGCTTGTGATTTCCATGAGACCGCAAATTTATTTAGCTGAAAATGATCCCACCACAATGTAATTATATCAGCACGATCTAACTACATTAACCACGGGACTCTTAATGTTGAAACTGCTTCTTGCAATAATTTCCATCGGAAGAAAGTGTAGAATTACAAAAAACAACCCCAGTCTGTTATAAGTATGCATGTTTCAAATATACGGTAAAATATCAGAACTGCATTCAAACTTCTGTACTTGTATGGTTTTATGGAACTTTTAAACGTTAGGTATACAGGTTATAGTATGAATTCTCAACATACTCCGCCATTTACGCTAATCTCATTTGACCTAGAATGTAGTAACACCAACCGCGAAAAACATTTACACTTAAGTACAATTTAGCTACGAATAACTTTACAAACTAGCGTCTCCAACTCGTTTATGGAATAGCAGTGCTCACTTTAGGATGATAAGCGGATGCAGTTCATCATTCAGGTATCGTTCACCTGTCATTTATACAGTTTTTGGATCTAATTTTACGTCCTGCTTTTTGCATAATTTGTTGCAGGGAAGTATGCTAAAGGCACATTGGATTTTCTTGGTCCAGCTAAACTCACTGCAGCATTTTTCTAAACATTGTGTTTCACTTTGCACAAATTTGGATGATCTTTGACTTTGACGCGACAGTGGGCAGCAAAGCAAAGTGGATTCTTATCTTTAGGTTTTTAATGTTTTTTTTTTATGTTATAGATGTATGTAGCAGTTAGAAATCGTTAAAATAACCAAATATAGATTTGTTCAGTGAAAATAAATAAACAGTTTTCAATAACTGAAAAATATGTTAAGGTATAAGTTAAAAAGCACCCCTATTGTTGGGCCCAAAGGCACAGTAGGCCAATTGTTCCGATAATAATTATACTTTTCTAACTGTTGGCATAATATTTATTCAAATGGTCAATTATTTATTATGAGAGATACTCATAATTCTCATTTCATATTACAAGTTTAGCTTAAGTATTTGTATTAATACTGGGGGTCTTTTGCCCCATATGCTGGAGCCTTTCCCCCTGAGTTTGGGTAAAAGTCCCCCCTCGCCACCTCATGCCATTGCATGATTTCTTAAACAAAACAGTATGGTTTTATGATTTCTTTTCCCACAAAATGTGTTGCTCCGTCAAAGTTCAATTAACATACATTTATTTTTTCTGCATCATACACTACGGATGTAGTGAGAAGCTGATTTTTCTTTAGCCCTGGGTACTTGTAGCACGTTATACTCTTTGCATACTCGGATGTAAGGTGGGTTTCAGGGAGGTTTCATATTCAACTAGTTTATTTTTGTACGAGAATCAGTGAACTAAATATTGTATAAAATAGGATCAGTTGAACACCTTATCGTTTGGTTGTATTTCAGGGCTCATATCTGCAAAATGTAACTTTTTTTGTGACATTTGATTTAAAGAGGGCCTGTAATTCAGATCCTTTCCCAAAATCCATTTGCTTGTACGGTTGGAAAGGCTTCAAAAACTGTGGACTGTGATTAAGAAATGAATCAAGTCTTTGGCCAATTGGCAAGTAGCGTTCTGCTCTGCTACATAACTTACAGCTTATTTCTTTTGAACATATTTATTGTCTTTTTCCAGTTGTCATCAGCTGGTTTTATTGCAGTCATCATGAGGACTCGTAATAGTTTCTGACTCCCTCATAAATCAGAATATTTGCAGTTATTGCCCCAGCTTTGTTCTCGCGGTCCATTTTCCACAACTGTCAGCTTCATTTAGGCGTAAATACAGCAGTTTGCATTTGCAGTGTAAAGTAGGACTGCTTATTTGGAATATGCTGATACATTTTTGCCTCAGATGTATGTACATCTCATTTCTGAGTTTATTAATGAAAGGCTTTGACTCCATACGTCACTGTCAGACAAGGTGCAAACCATAGGCAGTGATGGTTCAGTAATTTGTTTGTTAAACGATGCTGTGACGAGCAAATCATTTTTACTGTTGACACGTCTGTCCTTTGCCCAACCGCACGCTGCCTTTATTTCCACATTCATTCTCAGGTTCTTTGTCATAAAGACAGCCAGTGTCAGAATTCACATTTGTCTCATCAGGCAAGTGTAGTGTCATCTCACAGTTCAAGACTGATAAATGCTAACAAACCTAAGTAACTTTCTTTGTGTGTCCTGGCTGTTAACATCAGCCTTTCAGCAAGTAAAGCATGTCTTTAACCTTGTTTAGCCTTTTGGAATCGAGTGTAATCTTCTCTGACAGGAGATTAATGGCACCATCTCTCTAGTTTTTACTAGCACCATCAGGGAGGAGCGAGAGGCAAAAATGAAGGGGAGGAAAGGAGAGAATGAAGGTCTGCAGTCTGTCATCATGCCATACTGGGATGAGTTTGGGTGAAAGGGCTCCACAAAAACCTTATGAGAGATGTATGGATTTTGTGCTCTTTTGTTCTCCCCCCTCTATCTGTTTGCTCTCAGTAATCTGTCATTCTGTCATTTACTGGGGGTAGAGATGTCTGTCTCGCTGGCCTACAGAGATATAGGGGAAATTAAAGGATGTTCACTCTATTGGACATTTAATTCTTGTTTTATCCAGTTGACCCATTTTTCTTAATTTTGCTCCCCTTAATGCTCTCGTTTCAATTGCTTATTTTATTCAGTTTAATTTCTTCGTTCCCCAAACCATCAGCTCATACATAAAGCAAAACTCAATAACTGTGCAGAAATTCCCTATTTAAAAGACAAATGTTTACAGTCTCCTGTGGTTTATGAGCAGCCACAAGTTTCTTTTGCTGGAAATGATCCTACCAACTCATAAAACATTTTAAAGCAGTCTAAGCTGGTCAGTCCAGTCTTTTGGCTGGTTTTAGAAGCATTTGGGGTGTTTCAGAGAGGTGAGACTACATTAAACCAACTAAGACCAGCAAACCAGTTTAGACTGGTTTAAGAAGATGCTTTTTTTCACCAGGGAAAGAATGCAGTCCCCCCCCCACCCCAGTTACTGGTGCTACACCCAAAAAGCCATGGCACTCTTACTTTTGGTAAGAAACAAAGTCGCAGCTTTCAAATTTTGTCATTTTTTTAAAATCAATTCAAACAATAAATACTGTTTTGTAGCTCTTTAATGTGTCGTGACAGATCACTGTAGCGCCTCAGTTCAATCAGCATGTGAACCAATCATCTCATCCTCTTTACTAGTTATAGCACGAAATAAACATGAACGAACATCTTGTATCTTTAGTATTTTGTTTTAACCACAGAAAGATGTCGGTACCACACCATTTTTCAAGTTCAAGTCCACTGACTTAAACTACTCTCCTGTCTGGTTTGTTTATTTGTTGGCGTTATGATTGGTCAGATCACCTGTCAATAAAACTCCCAGCGAAGGGTGAATTATATCAGCAATATCTTACTGTATCTAGTCAGCTAGATTCTAGCAATCACACAGCAACAAGTTAAAAAAACAATTGCATAGCACAGCCCTGGCAACGGCGAGTTGTGCAAGCACCACTCATAATTGTTCAGGAAATGTAAAATCATCTAGTAAGCTGTTAGATGGAAGCCACCCCATGTACGCTTATATGTATTGGTTTGTATATATTCTGGACTCTGTGGGAGGAAAGAGGTGGTAATGCCCTGGAGGTTAAGCCCAGATGGTAGCATTTCTTCCACAGCCCCAAACAGCTGCTCAATCGTTTTGCAATTCTGCGGTGTGATGACTGACTAATGGCAAAGCCCTATCAGTGTGTGTGCACACATGAGTGTGTGTATGTGAGACTGAATGATGGGTGGGACCTGGTGGGGGGGGGGGCACTGTTGCATTTAAGGTAATACCTAACCGCACTGGGCCCCTAAATGTGCAGCGAATCAAGGTAGTGTTGAAAAGGGCTTACAACACTTGCCCGCTAAACTAAAGCAATGTCCCGTAATTAGCTTCAGACCATTGCCTAAACTTTACATATCAGAAATAAGACCACAGCATGCTTGAACATAGACTGGTTAAACATTCAGTCCCTCATGGTCAGCTTTAAAGGAAATGTGCTGCATTGCCCTAACCTTATAGGTGGAGAAGTATCAGGGATATCTGGTTAGGTACTGTTGGGATCAGGGAGGTTAAAGGAATATTCAGAGTTTAATACAATGTAGGCTCAATCGACATCATTTGCTGCATAATGTTGATTACCATGAAAAATAAATTTCAGCTTGTCCCTTCTTTTCTTTAACAAAATCAAAACTTGAGGTTATGGTAAGCTGGCACTTGCATTGGAAGTTATTGGGGCCATTTTTTGATGTTTTAAAAGCAGAAAAATAATTTTATAAAAACACTTACATGACTTCTTAAAATGTGTGTATTATTTGAGGTATCAAGTTTTCATAATTTTTACAGTCATTTTAGAGGTTTATCCATTATATTTTATACAGGAAAGGTAACATTTTGAACAATTTTGCTTTTTTTGTACAAATATTTGTATTGACTTTGTGTGAACTTTTATATTTAATGCATTATTTTAGATATGTAAATATAAATTTATATACTCAAATTGCTTTAAACCCATGAATATTATTAAATAATATATGTGTATGTAAAAAAGTGACAACACAATTACTGCACTGATGTTTATTCAGTACCTTCAAAATATTATTTTAATATCTTTAAAAGTAAATATTTTTATTAAACAAAAATTAAATGTCTCAGTAAGCTGTTAAAATCTGTGTATTGTTTGAGCTGTAAATGTTTCATAATTTTTTACAGTTATTTCAGGGTTTTAGCAATTACACACAGAAATTTATATTTTGGACAATGAGTATTTTAATGTTTACGGATTGGCCCCATTCATTTTCATTGTAAGTGCCTCACTGTAACCCAGATTTTTAAAAAATATATTTTTATTTTAAAAAGTAAACAAATTGAACAAATTGAAATAAATGTTTGTTTGTTTTTTGTAATCAACACTGTCACAAGTGTTGATTGAACTTGCCGAGCCTGGAATATTCCTTTAATTGTGTTTTGTGTTGTATTTTAGGGTGCTGTGTAAGATCAGAAATGGCATCTATTGTACTGGTGAAAGTGGTTTCATCAAGTTTAGTTTTAGTTTTCCTAAGACTTTACATTTTTCAACATTAAACAAAAATATGTAGGGGTTTGATAATAACACTTTTCTATGTGTGTTCATTTTTTCATTTTTCTTGGCAGAGGAGAAAGAGAACCATTTTAGCTTCAATATTATGATCATACTGTTTTATTACTTCACCGCAATGAATATTTTTCTGCTGGTGTGAACATAATATAGTTGTTCTAACCTTTTATACAGAATGCCTCAAGCTGGAACATTCGCTTCCTTTCATTCCATCCTCATACCACTTTGTGTTGAAAAACCTTCCTTTTTCTAACAATGAATAGCAAACAATCAGCATTAATATGCTTGCCTTCAAAACGTTTCTTTGGCACAAAGAAAAGTCTCTCCTGATTTGATAGATAACAGTTTTGTTTTATTGTACAATATTATTTTATTGACTTTGTGTGGACTTTTATATTCAATGTGTTATTTTAGATTTTTAGGTAAATTATAAACATATACTCAAAGTGCATTAAACCCATGCATATTATTAAATAATACACTAGTTAAGCTTGTGGTATGTGTATATAAAAAAGCGATAACACAATTACTCCACTGATGTTTTCTGTATCTTCAACTATTTTCAATGTTCTCAGAACAGTACTTTCTGCAATAATAATAATAATAATAATAATAATATAGAATTAAAAGACTGTAGTTTTAGATCCAGTAATGTGCTAAACAAAGCAAAATATTTAATTTTGTGCATACACACAAAAACTGCTCAAGTTTTCTTTGTTCTGGTGGATTTGTTCCCTAAGCTGTATTCTTACAGAGGTTAAAAGTTCAGAGGTTTTTCATTACACGTTAGCATTAACGAAATGTCGCTCCAACCTCTCAGACTTCTATGTTTTAGTTTCATGTTTGTACAAATACATTAGTAGGCCTATTTCTTAAATGTCTTTGAAGGTGCAATGAATTACAGTCCTGGCCGAAAGTTGGCATTATTTCTTAGGATTAAAGGTTCAAAGTTCAACTTTCTTTATGTGCACTGACATCGAAAGACTTCACTACAGACTCCCGGTCCCTTAAATTTTGTTTTGTGGTGGGAAAAGAACATTAGATAGCTGATATGAATGTATTAAATATCTTGGAAGGTTCGTTTCAGGTTTGGCATATCACAATGTTTTAAATTCTGTAATGCAAACAAAATTAGAGGTTGACATGCTATGCAAGGTGATGCATAAATAAATTAATAAACTGCCAGTTGCAACATACTGCTGTGAGATCTACAGTTAAAGCGGTTTACTTTCTTAAAGTACATGCATGTTCTCATCTCATATTTCTTATTTTCCTAATTGTTGTCATAGTGAGAAGCCGTTAAAAGCCTATTATAGCATCTCAGCTTCTCTCCTGGGGTTGAAAGGCCAGCATGCAATTTTAGCATAAGAATGCAGACCCTTATGCATGCCATTAGAGTGGTGTACAGTAACCATTACCCTCCATTTTAGATGACAGCAGTGAAAGACCCCTATAAAGAGGATTCAAAGACCACCATGTTTACCGTCATTAGGCTTCGTAACCGCACTTGCTTATGTATTTATAAAATACTAAACAGCCTGAGGGCTAAACATGTGAACTATTCTAGAACAGAGTTCCCCGTGTAAATGATCTAGACACACAAGGACACTTTGATTATGAGCTTTTCTTGGTTGGACATAATCTGTTATTTTGGTCATCTTATATCTTAATAGTGCTTAGTTCCTTTCCTTTACAGTGCTTGAGTTCTCCCTTATCCCTGCAGGTTCTGTTTGTACTTTTTCTTAATGGACTCCGCTCTCAAATGCATTTAACATGCAGGCAGTCGATTGTTTATGTAACGTTTGGTGTCAGGTTGCACTTTTCAGATGCATTGTGGGTCCACCTTGGCCAAAGGAAAGCATACGCTCTACATCCTCCCCGGTTCAGACAAAAATACGTGGTATAACACTGAGATGGCTTGCTAATTTTGGGGGGAGCATGTCTTCGCTGCCATGGAAAGGAATGCAATGGTTGCCACTCATGCATTAGGTCAATATCCCAGAGTTCAAAGGAGGTCAATGGGTTCTCTTGGCCATGAGAGAAGACCGAAGACACTGTGAAGTGTCTTTTTTGGAAATGTGGATTTTTTAGATATCTAACATGTGTAATAGTTTATTTTCTGGAATGGAACAGGTAGCTGGTTTCTTTATAGTTTAAAAAAGACATTAGATCTTTCTTCAACACTTATAGACCATCTATTTTACTAAAAAGAAGCCATGTTTTTTGATTATCATCATGTTCCTCTTTCATGTGCTGCATCTTCCATGTCATCCATCTGTAATTTACTGCTGTCAGCCTTTACTATGCGAAAAACTGGCTGTTGTTTACAAAATCACACTATTAATCATTGTAAATGGGGCATGATAACAGCAATTAAAGCCACGCGAAACAACACCCTTGCTAAGACTTCCTTAGATACTTTTTGTAATCTGTGCCAACTTTACAAAGCCTTACTGAAAGGACATATTGTAAACCACAAGACAGACATGAGACCATAAGACTTTTGTTTGGAGGGAATTATTTCACCTGAAAGGAATTGTGCCGGATGACTGTCGGAATAACAGCCCCTAGGCTTTGAGGAAGAAGAGAGAATAAGCCTCTTTACAACTGGAAACTGATGTTGCTTTTCTTTTGTACACAAAAAAGCTCTTTTGCAAAGAATGAAAGGAATGGTGGATTGTTTTCTGTGTATTTCCAGTGTACTGTTGCTGTAGTAACGTAGCTGCAATAGTAAGCCAAAAAAAGATTTCTCCCTTCAATTTTTGTATATAGATAGATAGATAGATAGATATTAACATAGAATAGTGTAAGCTTCCTGCTGTAATATTCATAATTCATTCATGAGTCTCGCTCTATAACTGCCATCTCATCTCATTAGGTAAACACAGCTAAATGAATGACACTTCTCACATTATGACCTGTTCGAGTTTTGTGTAATGACAGGCAGGCTTGACGAACAGTAAATATCTCATTTCCTCTTTCCTAATTATGTTTGATGAGTGTTTGTACCCGAAAGGTCAAACAGAAAGGTCAAACAGCCAAAATAGAAGCAAGTCTTAATTATTTGTAATTTATTAGAGAGTCGTATAATTGATGTTGGAGATTAGTTTGTTCTCAGTTTAAAAGTGTTATGGATGTAAACAGAGGCATTCGTTGCACTTGTGCATAAAACATTTAATTTGTCTCTTTCCTTATTTTTTTTCTTGAGACAGTGAAACACTAAAAACAGGTTCTTATGAGGGCATGAGATGCTTAACAGTAACGAAAGCTGCCAAACGGCAAATATTTCTAAGAATTAGAGAGGCAGATTAATTTAGAAAATTTTAATCACATATTTTGCTATAATTATCTTTTTTTTTGTTGCTATCATTACTTTTTAAGTTTTTGAATCTCATTATGCAAATACTGTTGTTAACAACAATAAAACATTTTTTGTCCAATTTTTCAGTGTAGATATCTAAACATCCTTAAAATGAGATTTATTTCAGGTGTTTCATGTTCCATTTGCAAATTTAGTTAACTATTACAATTAAAATGATTCAAATGATTTGTCACCATTCTTTTAGAAGTCTCATTTCCCTTCAGTTTCGCCAGTTGATCTTGTAATGTAAAAACAAAAATACTGATGAAGTAAAAATTATATTTTTAATTTTAAATCTCTATAAAATAAATAGTTAATAGATATTTTGATTTACCAACTAATATATGGCAATTGTAACCAAGTCAGCGTAGCCAATGAACTGAAGTGTTACCTCCCCCTTGTGTCAGTTCCAAAATCTGCTGACACACTTGTGAATGGATAACAGTTTTAATTTTCAAATATGCTCTTTAGTGAATTTTGAGAAAATCTTAGTTTCATTTCAGCAATTTTGTGCACATCTCATTTGCTGTCATTATGTAAATTTCAGCAGTATTTCTGTTAGTCGTTCTGCACTTCTTGCTGGTGAAATACTCTTCAGGTGGGCTTCTCTGTTAAAAGCAACCCAGCATTCAGAATGTCTCAAAGACGCTTTCACAGTGTTTGAATGCCGCTGAAAGCGTGGTTTGTCTGATTGAATCGGAAGTAGTACTGGCCACACCTGGACCCGCGCGAATAATGCCCAGGACAATAAATCAGACGAGGTCTCCGTTCACGTTTGTGTATGTGTTCTGGACTGTGGGAATGGGAGTGTGTATGTCATGAGCGTGATGGATCAGGGAAGGGAGGTGTCGTTGGGGTCAAAAGAGGGTAATGACTCCACTTTTCCTGCTTGGGCTCTGACCTCCCAGAGAGTGCTGGAAACCTGAACTGGGCATTGTTGTCAAACAGTGAGAGTAAGTGGCCTCTGGAGGCCACCCTGACTGACTGCCACACGTTTGACTTTCACACTGGAGATCTGTTCTCAGTGTCAAGAATGGTGCCGGTGGTCCGACATGTAATTGATGCTGTGGTATTAAAAGTGGCTTTAGGGTTAAACTTCACACCATATTGCATGTCAGCATCACAAACCACTTGCATTGACCTTTTGATCAAGTCAGTCTCATGCGCTGTCCTAACCTGTGTCTCTTTCAGTTGATTCACATGCCAGATTTATTACACTGATATTTTACAATGTGAATATGTCACATATCAAAGGTTTGTAATAGGAATTATACAGCTATTAGTTAAGCACCTTACATCCGTACGCCAGTAGGTGGCGATGATTCATTTTGCGAGGCATCATTGAATCATTTAGTCAGCTGATTTGTTCATTTGAATCATTCACTCGAAATAGTTCGAAAACAGATTAATTCGGGAAGGAAACAACAATTGATTGTCTCATGATTGAATCATTTAATCATTCACTCAACCAATTTGTTTACAAATGCTGATTTTTTCAGTAATGAAACAAGATATTGAATGAGTCATTGAATCATTCACTCAAACGATCAATTCAGAAACACTGATTCATTCAGGAACAGAACACTCCTACTGTGTTGCCTACGATTTTGCTCGTTGGTGGAACAAAAATAGACAAAGATATTGTTAATATTATGTCCAAAATGTAAATTATTCATTATTAATTTTGTGTTTATTCAACTGTTTTATACAAGCAATATGTGTGGCGGAGCTAAAATAAACAAACCATAATATATCAGTTACTATTAACGTCTTGTTTATGGAACTGTTTTAATTACAGGATAAAGAAATAATTGCTCGCCTTGTATACCATCCTTCTCACTACTATATATTAGCTTTTGCTTGGCATTTGGGAATTGGCTGCTAGTGCTATGACAACGAAAACCAAATAAACTGTCAGCTATTTGCAGAAAACAGAAGCTCAGCTTATGACGATGGGTATGGAAGTAGCCCGTATCAGGTTTGCTGTAGATTGTTAGTGGATCGGATAAACCTTCCCTAATGTCGATCCACTTGTGTTCATGGATAATTATCCGCAGTTCTCTGAGCTTGATGGATTGATTTGGTTGTTTGGATTTTGTTACACAACCGTTTCTCACCTACTGTTTTTCTGAGCACAGGTTGCGAGACTGTCCAGCTGCCCCAGTGTAAATCTCCCACAGAAATCTGATCTGGCATTAGCAAGGGCAGCACAAAGCTGTAGGCCTGTGCACAGGCATCTTCATAATTTCTAAACATCTTCATCATGTAATCAATGCTTTTCGTACTATTTTAGCATAATATTAAATATTAGCATAATGTAAAATATTATTACATTATAATATTTATTGTATAATGTGATGTAAGTGTAGTTGTCTTTGCATATATTTGGGGTGATAGCAATAACAATAATAACAATATGCTAATATAAAATATTATTATAATTATTAATAGTAGTAGGACAGTTGCCTTTGCATATTAAAGCGTGTTTGGTTGAGTGATGAATAATAATAATAATAATAATAATAAAATAATATTAATATTAATAATAATCAATAATTATATATATATATATATATATATATATTAGCATATATTTGCCATAATATAATAATATTATAAAATATTAGATTATTATTATTATTAATAATATTAGTAGTAGTAGTAGTAGTAGTACAATTGCATATTAAAATGAGTCTGGTAAGTTGCTGTAGTAACAGTAATTATGTTATATTCTAGAACAGTTGGATTTGCATATTAAAGTGTGTTTGGTTGAGTGATATAATAATAATAATAATAATAATAATAATAATATATATAATATATATAATAATAATAATATATATATATTTAAGTTGATGGTTATATTATATTATAAAATTACTTTGTGAAACTGGCAGAGGTCACCTCAAATTTTCTGTACAGTCCAATGCCATGATTTTTTTCATGACTTTCTGTTGTCATGATGCCATATTTTTAACACGTCTAAAAAAAGTTGTATTAATGCCCCCACTTTTGAATATGAATCTTATCAGCTGTAATCTGCATGAATAAGTGTGTTCTGACATGGGCGCCACAAATTGCTCTGCACTTCACGGCAATTTATGTGTCAACTGTCATTGTTTCACATGAACGCCGTTGAGGGTACTAATTACCGTTATCATCCTCCCCGATGGTGGAATTCACTTGAATTCCACACTTTTTGTTTCTGAAATGAGTGATGCAGGTAACAGGCAGGGTCTGTACTGTTATCAGGATACTTGATAGCCAAATCGAATATGTCAATGTAAATATTATAATGTAAAGAAATCCTTGAGTCAGTGGGACTGTAAAAGTACCTGCCTTCAGTTACCATAGCAAGCATATTCCTCTTTTTGTTGATGACATCTAGTACGGAACATATTGCACCAAATTCTTTTAAGCTTATGTGCAGAAATTTGACAGCAGAGGAGAATATACACAGTATAGTATTTCTTTGTATGTGGAATCTCGCCAAGCACAACATTAATCCAAACCATCACGAGATGAGACGTTAAATATACACGCACTCATGCACCTCTGTTTTTCTTCTGCTCTTTGTTCGTTCAGTGTATGCATGAGTGTGGCAGGTACTTCAAAGGGTAATTATAAATTTACTGCTTCATTTCTTCCAAATAAGAGCATAAATTTAGTTAACATATATAGTCATGTGAAGTTAGTTTTATTTGTGTAGTGCTTTTCACAATACACATTGTTCCAAAGCAACTTTAAAGTTAGTGTTAAAGAGAAGTAGTGACTAAATGTTAGGGAGGAGGCGCATATTTAAATAAATGTCTACAAGGCAAATATTTAGGGGGCCAAGCATTGTGAAATTCCAGTTCATCAAATGCTTTGGCAGATGTGCACCAATAAAATTTTAGGGCATGGTGACTACAACCCGAATTCTGGAAATGTTGGGACATTTTTTGAATTTGAATAAAATGAAAATCACATGAGCCAATATTTTATTCACAATAGAACATAGAGAACATAACAAATGTTTAAACGGAGAAATTTTACACTTTTATCCACTAAATGAGCTCATTTCAAATTTGATGCCTGCTACAGGTCTTAAAAAAGTTGTCACGGGGCAACAAAGGACTGAAAAAGCAAGAAATTTTGAAAAGATTCAGCTGGGAGAACATCTAGCAACTAATTAAGTTAATTGACATCAGGTCTGTTACATGATTAGCTATAAAAGGCATGTCTTTGAGAGGCAGAGTCTCTCAGAAATAAAGATGGGCAGAGGCTCTCCAATCTGTGAAAGAGTGCGTAAAAAGATTGTGGAATACTTTAAAAACAATATTCCTCAACATCAGATTGCAAAGGCTTTGCAAATCTCATCATCTACAGTGCATAACATCATCAAAAGTACCAGAGAAACTGGAGAAAACTCTGTGCGTAAGAGACAAGGTCGAAGACCTTTGTTGGATTCCCATGGTCTTCGGGCCCTCAGACGACACTGCATCACCTATCGGCATGATTCTGTCATTGACATTACTAAATGGGCCCAGGAATACTTCCAGAAACCACTGTTGGTAAACACAATCTGCCGTGCCATCTGCAAATGCCAACTAAAGCTCTATCATGCAAAAAGCAAACCATATGTGAACATGGTCCAGAAGTGCCGTCGTGTCCCAAAGCTCATTTAAAATGGACTGTTTCAAAGTGGAAAAGTGTTCTATGGTCAAACGAGTCCAAATTTGACATTCTTGTTGGAAATCACAGACGCCGTGTCCTCCGGGCTAAAGAGGAGGGAGACCTTCCAGTGTGTCATCAGCGTTCAGTTCAAAAATCAGCATCTCTGATGGTATGACGGGTGAATAAGTGCATACGGTATGGGCAGCTTGCATGTTTTGGAAGGCACTATGAATGCTGAAAGGTATATAAAGTATTTAGAGCAACATATGCTCCCCTCCAGACGACGTCTTTTTCAGGGAAGGCCTTGTGTATTTCAGCAGGACAATGCAAAACCAAATACTGCAGCTATTGCAACAGCATGGATTCGTAGTAGAAGAGTCCGGGTGCTGAATTGGCCTGCCTGCAGTCCAGATCTTTCACCTATAGAGAACATTTGGTGCATCATTAAACGAAAAATATGTCAAAGACAACCACGAACTCTTCAGCAGCTGGAAACCCATATCAGGCAAGAATGGGACCAAATTCCAACACCAAAACTCCAGAAACTCATAACCTCGATGCCCAGATGTCTTCAAACTGTTTTGAAAAGAAGAAGAACTAATTGAGACCTGTAGCAGGCATCAAACTTGAAATGAGCTCATTTTGTGCATAAAATTGTAAAACTTTCTCAGTTTAAACATTTGTTATATTATCTATGTTCTTCGTGAATAAAATATTCACAATAGAACATGTGATTTGAAATTCTTTTAGTTTTCATTTCATTCAAATTTAAAAAACCTCCTAACATTTCCAGAATTCGGGTTGTAATTGGTCTGTATCTGTTGAATACTTTTTACAGTAAGCTTCTGAAACTGTGTATCATTTGTTCACAAATTTTTTGATTTAATATTGAAAGTAGAAAAATGAGAAAACAGCTTCTCATTGCTTGATGAGAAAAAAATGTAGTTGCAATAATCGCGTTATGAATCCATACACCTGCAGCAGCTGAGGACTATTATTCTGCCGTGCGAAACTGTGGAAGAACTGATGACGGCACGGTTTGATTTTTAGCTGACCAATCAGCAGAAAGGGGCGTTTAATTCCCGCCCACCTGGAGACATTGAATATTCAAGCTGTTTATTCATTTTTCTACCCCTGAACGAAAAACCAAAAATTAATCTGAATTCTTGTTTTTCGTTTTTTGGAAAAAAAAATTAAAAAAACAAAAAAGGAGCTGTATTCTCATTTTTCTACTTTTAATATTAAAGGGGTCATATGATGCGATTTCAAATTTTCCTTTCTCTTTGGAGTGTTACAAGCTGTTTGTGCATAGATAAGATCCCTGAAGTTGCAAAGACTAAAGTCTCAAAACCAAAGAGATATTCTTTATCAAATTTAAGCCTCTGCCACGCCCCCCTAAAACGGCTCGTTCAAACACGCCCCCACATGTCTACGTCACGATGTGGGGAGATTTTCATAACACCGCCCAAACGTATACGCAACGAAAGAAGGCGGAACTATTATTCTTGCTGTAGTGTTGTTGCTGTTGCCGGTGTTGTGCCCAATTCTGACCCCTGCCAGATTATTACCCCCCCTAGTATTGGTAGGTTTAGGGTTAGGTGTGGGGGAGGGGTTAGGATTAGGCAATCATATAGCGATTTCAACGAGAGGGGTAATAATTTGGCAGGGGGTCGAAAATGGGCACAACACCGGCGCCATGTCCTGGGGACGCTGTTTCATTGTGAAAGCGAAAAGTACTTTGTTTGGGCTTCCAAAAGAGGACACAACTAGAAATCAGTGGTTAAGTTGTATTTACAACACTGTTCCAGAGCAGTACAACGCAAATATTCGAGTGTGTGCAGCACATTTTATGGAGGACTATTTCCTGAACTTGGAAGCTACAATGTTGGCTCGCACAAAGGCTGTTTCTATAAAGTGGGGCAATTCCAACTTTGCAAGGACAGTCTGACGCTTCTGACTCACAGCTTGTAAGTACATTTCTACATTGACGATTCAAACTCGAAGTTTTGAGCAGTGTAGAGTAGTGCTTGTTGTTTGTCAAGCTTCTCCGATCACAAATGCACATGGTAAGGTATGCTGCTGATGCAACGCAATGCTGAAAAGACCGAGTAAGCTATTATAATCCAGCATGATGTCCCCACTGGATGCAACAAATGCCTCGTTTGTAATGGGTTTTACTGTTTTTGTGTGGTCGCGCCATGAAACACCATCACAATATGGTGAGGGGCATAACATTTCCGTCTCACGCTTGAGGTATTTGGCCAATCACAACGCACCGGATGGCTGGCCAATCAGAGCATGCCTCGCTTCTCAGAACGATGAGCTTTGTAAAAATCAACGTGTTTCAGAAAGGCGGGGCTTAGAGGAGCAACAATAATGTACAGTATGTGGAAAATAATGTGTTTTTTGAACTTTAAACCACATAAACACATTGCATTACACCAAATACACAAAATAATGTTCTTTTTAGCAACATCATATGACCCCTTTAAATCAAAAAACGAGTGAACAAATGATACATGGATTCTTCAGCAACAGGACATGCTTATAGTTCAACTGTTGTTGCAAATGTTACCGAATCACACTAAACTAATACAAAATAATAAAATTTGTTATAAAAATAAAAAAACATACAAAGCAAAGTAGAAGTACAAACATAAAATGCATACACAGTTTTCTAGATATATAATCCATCTAATACAATAAGAGCAAAACCACAATAAAACATGCATGCAGTATAATATCTGAACACAATGTTCAGGCTTTATGGAAGCAGAACAATATGAGAGAATTTCTTGAGAAAATAAAAAAAAATTAATTATAGAATAGATGCAGGCAGTCCCACGTTTTCTGGTGCATATCTATCATATTTGTGTCCAAGGATGCTAATTCAAATGTACATTATGGTCAGATTCTGTTAAGACAATCCATTGCCAGACAGACAGTGCAGCTCCATAGAAATCCACAGCCTCCTCTTGTGTAAGAACAGTAGAGCCTGCTGTCATCCTTGCCAGACAGTTTCTTCTTTTTTTCTGACAGACAGTTGGAAGTGATTGCATTTTGCATTAATGCCTCATTACTCACAGGTGTGTATATGTACGACACGCGTGTGTGCGTGCGCGCTCTGTCTGTCTGTCCGTCTGTTGGCGGCTCATTAGTGTTCACGTTGACAGATGCGATAGGGCTTTTAATGTATTCCACCCACTCTGTCACCACCCAAGGTCAACTGCTGGGCAGTATAAGACACTGAGACTTGACAGAAGGCTGTAACAGACAAACACACAGAAAACCTGCTCGCAGTGTCTGTGTTTGGAGCCCCGGCAGCTTAGTTTCTTTTGAAAAACATCTAAATGACAAGGAATGTTCATAGGCTTTTGTGCTAAATTGATTTGAATGAATTTAATATACAGTATATATTTTGGCTAAAATGAATGTTGATGCTGATGCTCTGTTTATTCCGGTGGCCTCTTGAACTACTTCTTGTTAGGTCACCATAATCCAGGAGAAATGTTTTTCTTTAAGAAACACTCGTTTGGGAGGATTGTGTTAAAGACATTGGAGGAGGCAAAGGACATAATTATAATTAACACAATTAATTTAAGTGTAATTGGTCCATGGAGGTTTACTGATGGCAAGAACTGCAGTCATTATTAGATAATTAAGAAAGTCTAGAATTTAGAGTCAAACAGGCAAAACTCATTGGGTGTTAAATCAATTTTCAAGGAATATATACTGTATAAATGACTGATCGCTCTTGTTTTTTAAGATAATATTATATGTACAGTACAGGGATAACATATACTGTACAGTCAGCCGATCATTATCGCTAAATAAACCCCTGAAGTTTATTTTCAGATAAAAACTAGCTGACTGAATATTATTCTGCTTATTACACAGCTGTTTAAAATTAAATAAATGGACTTTTTTTTTTTTTTTAGTTTATATATTATATTATTTTATATTATTATATATCCATCAATCCATTTTCCAAACCGCTTGTCTTATATATAGGGCTGTGGTTATATTATATTATATTATATTATATTATATTATATTGTGTTATTATTATATTATATTATATTGTGCCAAGCTGTAATCACAAGATTTTAATTTCATTAAAAGGATTGTTTGTGGATACAATTTAAACTATTTTCTAATGTGATATCCAAATGACTGCTGCTTCTGTGATAGAGCCTGTCAAGGCATGGGAACATGACTACCAGAACTATCCATGACAGCTTTTCTTTAGCTGAGGTTTGTCCTGGTCATTACCTCAGAAAAAAGAAGGAATAAAAAAGACCTGTTCAAAGTGCTTGTGGAATACAGATGTCTTTGTGTGAAACGCTGTCACGATGGGACCCTTGTTATGGCTGTGCAGTTTGTAGCCTGAGGCAGAATACTCCACAAAGTCATTCCTGGTTTTCCTGCTGTGTGAAGGCACACAGTCTGTGAGGAATGTTCACTGAAATTAGGTCTGATGCCGAGGGACCCGTCTGAGTGAGATGTTCATTAATGCAATATATTGTTTGCCATCTTTAGATATTAGCTTTTGTGTTGGATAAAGAGGCTGACCTAAAGATGCCTATTTCAGTCGGGTGCCCTCATTAGACTGAACTTCCCGCCTTCATTTCAAGCCTTGTGATGTGATTGCATTCTTCCGTTTTTAGAAGTGTGTACAGTAACTGAACATATACTGAGCCTGAGGAAATTCTGTTGTTCGTAGATAGCTGAGGAGAGTTAATGGACATCTTATGTTTCATATTATCAACTTTGTTTCAGATGAAAAAAATGAGACATTTGTTGACATAAGCATATAGTTATATCATTAATGTGGATGTCACAGTTCAAGTGATTTTTGGAATTTTGGTTTTTGGAATTTGATGAGAATACCTTAGTTCATGTTGATTCCTCTTTTATTGCATACTTCTGCATCTTGGAAAATCTGAGTCATTGTTGAGATTTAAGACAGCTATTTAAAAATAAATATATGGACATTAAATATTACTTGGCTTTAAATGTATATAATATAATATAATATTTATTTTACACCTTTTACATCTATTTTACAAACCAAATTCTATTCTATTCTATTCTATTCTATTCTATTCTATTCTATTCATTACTATTTTTAATTTTTTATTTTTAAGCCTGTGGAAATTATATTGCTTCTGTTGGCTCAGAGAGTTAACAGAGATCTTGTGTTTATGTATCAAAATTGTTTCAGAATTTGATGAGAATGTTTGGGCGCATATCGATTGCACACATTGGCATCTTGGAAAATCTGTTAATTTTGAGTTATTGTTGAGATCTCTTCTGAAATTCTAGAGGAGACATTTTTGACACTATTTTTCTCATGGGAAAAATCTGACACTCAGAAGACTTCAGCAAGACTTAATCTCGTTGTCTAGGAGAAACAATAGAGATATTATTGTTATGTGTATTGTTATTGTTATTTTACTAGGTTTTCAGTGATGAGGAGTACATGCAAAAACAGAGGAGAATCGTTTTCCTTTTGATGCTTAATGAGAGTGAATAATTGGTGGTGCCTTTCTTATTTCATTACATCCACCTTTACATACACTCACCTTTACTGGCTGGTTTGCTTTCCTATTAAAGAGTCAGTTATCTGCTGTAGTGAGTCTACTAGGGGAGTGATATCAGAATGGAATGGAGCTGAATCTTAATCAGTTGTTCAAATATTAGCCACGTCTCCATCACCACCCCCCATACCCAACACCCTGACCTTATATCCACCCACAGCACACTGTGTTCTTATGCAACTCATTGAGTGTGGATTGTTCTAGCCTCATTGTCATATAAAATTAGCTCAGATGGTTGGTGCTAAAAAAAACTGATTCGGTCTCAGCAGTAGTATCAGAAACTTTCAAAAACAATTTTGCAGAATAAATTTAGTCATAATGCTAAATTACACTGACAGCACTGCGCATTGCATATGCAGACTTGACTTTCCAGGGAATCAGTCTTCAAACTGGGCTGAACGGCTTCCCATAACCGATCGAAGATTAGTCCAGAATTAAAATTGAATTTATTCGCCAAGTTTATACTCAGGAGAAATTGGAAAGTGTATTGCTTCAAAGGTAACAATAAACAACTCACAAATAAACATATTTGTGGTGGTACAGAAAGGGGGAAAATGCTATTGTTTGTATTCAATATTTGTGCAATGTCTGTGCTGCTTCTCTCAATGAACCTTTTTTTAGTCAAATATTATGTGCAAAATGTTTCTGAGAAACCAGCATTTTTTTTTAATTCAGCTAAATATTATGTGCAAACTATTTCTGAGAACCAACCTTATAGATCCTTCTCTAGGTTTTAAAGCCAGGTTAAGATTTTTTTTTAGCGAGTAATTATATATGTTTTGGTCTGTTTGTTATACATAGCTATGGTTTCAGAAGATAAATATAGTGTTGTATAGTTGTATAATTTACTTTTATGATATTCTTATGATGCTTTTGTGTGCTTCAAAGCTTTCCAGCCCCAATTCTCATTCTGTTTTATTATATTGAAAAAGTAGCAATTCTTTAATAGATATATTACTTTCGAGATCATTTAGTTTTTTTTTTGCTGAATAGAATCTCTTTTGCTGCTGTTGCCCCTGTGCTGAATGATTTGGATAATCTGATCTGGATAATATTATATCATTCTCCAGCCTCATACTAAATAGTCCATGAAAGTGAAGAGTCGGGACATGAAGACAAGCCTAGAGGTCAAATATGAAGGAAATGAAGGTAGAAGTCTGACCTTGACACATGCTCTACCTTCCTCCACCTCTTATGTTGTTGTAGAAGAATCCAGATGGTTCAGTGGGCAAGGACTTCTCTGAATGCCAGGAGTGATGTGTGTTACTGTGTGAGGTGAATGCTGGCTAGCACTGACAAATATTCACCGAGGGGGTTCGCAAAGTCAGTCGTAACAGCTTGCAGCCATTGCGAGGTGCACAATGCCCATTGTATTGAAAAAAGTTGTCTGTTGTCTGTCAAACTCTTTGTGATTCAGTCCAGATCATGTTCCTTTGGCTTGTGGCTACTAATGTGCTCATAGATTCCACAGCTTCTTTAGATTTAGTAAGTCACGAATATGAAAATATCTCAAATTACAGTATGGTTCAAGATTTAGTTCAGGTCTTCAGGATTTTATCTTGAAGCATTAAAGACATAGATGAGACATAGATGTTATATTCAGGACTGGAAGCTTCCAAAAGTAATAGTTTAACAATCTATTCAAATACTCACTGTTTTTGTTGTTGTTGTTGTTGTTTTTTTCCATTTAAAAGTGTATGTTCAGTAATATTTTGGGGAAATAATTTGCTACTTATATTCAGCAAGTAAACTGATTGAATTAACTGATCAAATATGTTTTTGACATTTGACTGCATTGACTGTATTTTTGGTCAAATAAGTGCAAAAAAAAAGTACACTGTTCCCAAACTTTTGAACAGCAATGCAAATATTGCCTTTGCAGATATATTATATAAATAAAAAATACAAAAATAAAATATAAAGTATTTTCCTTTAAATAACAATTTGCTGTTTTTGTTATGTTATATTATTCTCTAAATATGTTGTTCTTTAATTTTGTGTCTGTTATGTAAGCTTTGTTACCAAGCCAAATTTCAGTCAGCCAATCTTGATATCAGGAGATTTGGCCAAAGAAAATGATGGACATGCATTTGCAAATTATTTACAAAACATCTGCACAAAACACAAGATAAACCAAATACAAAACAAGGCTGGGATTAATTCTCTTCATCTTAAAGTAGAACTGGAAAGTAATTCTGACAGAGAAAACATGTGGCTTCTCTTTTTACTCTCTCTTCCCAGTCCCTTGTGAATCTTTCTATCAGTGTTGCAAAATAGTACAACCTCCCAAAAGCATCCACCATCACCTCTGCCCTGTCACATTAAAGAAAATTGTGAGGTAAAATGGAGAATGCGTTCCCCATGGAGTGTCGTTCAAGCAGTTTCTCTAGCTTGCCCTTCTTCCATCCTCCCTGACTTGTTCTCTGGGTCTCCAGCTGTGGCGTCTCTTAACAGTTCGGCTACTTTGTTCTGCTGTTAAAAAAATGTGCGTTGTTTGCACAACATGCTAGAGGGCAGCTGTGAGGCTGTTGTTACCCATTGTTGTTGGCCTGTAGGGTACAAAGGTGTTCATTTCAGCATAAACACCAGTAATTCTCAACTAGGGATATGTGTAGCAAAGATACTGCTTTAGCAGGTTTTTGTTACATGAAGGTTTAATTACTTAATTAACTTTTATAAAATACCCATATAGATTTCATTTATAAATAAATTTGCCATAAGATCTTTTTTGAGAAAACCTGATGCACAATATATCCGAGCAGATATTATATACATGTTCTAATGCTTACTTAAAATTAAAACACTTATAATTTAACACTGTTAAATGTAAAAACTAAATATCTATTTTTATACTGTATGTTATGATGTACAGCGGTGGCTATAAATTCACTTGTACAGTTTAAGCTACCTGGTCTCATAACGAAAACGTACCTCTAGGAACTTTTTCGGAAGATGCAAAATACATACCAATAAGTACATATCACTGCAGTTTCCAACAGAAATGAACAGTAGAGGCGGTAAAACAGCAGGCACTTGTAATCGTTTTCGTACACAGTTATCATTACAGCTCCATATTTTTCGCTTTTTTTTTTAATTATAGCACCACTCAATGGACATTTCAAGTCAAAACTGCGGTGACACCTACAAAACCATTGTCACATAAAACATACCATATGTGCGTTCATCTGTTCCAGGGAAAAAAAGAACACTCTTTTAGCACCACCCAGTGGACATTTCACATCGAATATGAAACATACACGGCGGTACATATTTCGTGTCTTGCGAAAAAGTTCCCAGAGGTACGTTTTCGTCATGAGACCAGGTTGCATTTAAAACAATTTTTTTTAAAAATTGTATTATTTTGAATTTATTTAGGCCAAGAATAGACAGTAGTATATAATTTTAATATAGATATTTATTGGTTATCATCTCTAACATGAAAATAATTATTGGCTTATCAGTATAGGTCTTCTTGGTAAATCTGTTTTCTCCTAAAGTATTGATTGTTTTTCTCTAATAATGCACTTTTAGATGGGTTTGGAGTGTCATGAGTGTGATTAAACAATGACAAGATTTTTTCATGTTTGCGTGAACTGTTCCTTTAAGTGTGGCATTGTGTTTATTCTCAAGGCTTATCTTCTACATCCACTAATGACAGAACAGTGGATTATTGTCTGTTTTTCCCTCCCTTAGCCATGAAGTGTCAACAAACTACTTCCAAGCATCCATTAAAAGGCATTGGCGCCTTTATAAATAATTCAACCACTTGACTGGATGCTAAATGAATGATGATGATACGGACAGAAGGTTTTGGTTTCCAGGGAGTCCTTAAGGAGGAGGGAGTGTTTGGAGGGTTAAAATCACCTCCTCAAAACAACACCCACCCCAACACAGACAAAGAGAGAGGCTTAACACCAACCGAGCCGATCTTCCCTCCTCTTTCTCTTCCTTTTCCTCAGACTCGGTGAGAAATTGCAGAGGTTTTCCTGCTCTTTTCTCTCCTGAAACAAAAAGAGGCATTTCTGTGAATCAAAGCCACCCCTCAGGAGTCTGTCTTAGGTCCACCCCGGAATGCCACCATGGAGTTTGAGGGCTTGTGGGGGCCTAGAGTGGACAGCAGGTGGAACGGTTCCAGGTTTTGTTCCCATTTGTCAATAGCCTTGGAGTGAAGTTCTGTTCAGTAGGGAAATGAAGAGAAATGACTTGTTGCCAACCGGAAAAAAGTATTGTCAACAGGACAGAGAATAGATGGATGAAGTAAGAGACAAGGAAGGCACAATGTTGCAGCATCTGCTGAAAGAATCTGTTGTGGATATGCTAGACATAGATGGATTTCAGTGGATAAATGAGGCAGATACCGAACAATCATCTCAATTCATCGGTTGCTAATCAAGAGAAGATGACTCCGTTCAAGTGTGTGAGAAAGTTACCCCCTGTGGCTCTGATCAATGTGATGGAAAAAGATCAAGTATGAGAGATAATGTGTTTTTTGCAATGAACCTGCCCTAAAGAATGCCAGCATAAATGTTAACTATAGCATCCACTAAACTTCTACTGTATACTGCTGGGTCAGAATTATCTGAGGAACATAGATGATAGTAAATAACATCATTAACCTTTTCATTTTGGAACTGTTTTCCCTTGATTAGCAGCCACTGAATAAGGTTATTGTTAGAGTAGAGTGATAAATGGATGTAAACATCCTCTTGAGGTACTTGTCCTATTGTGATGTTAAATGAGTGAATAGTAATGTTCAAAACATCCAAGTGTCCCAAGTTTAGACCATACAAACAGGGAGGAAAAATGCAAAAGATTATTTTATTTTGTTTATACTAATGAATCTTGTTTTTGTGTTTAGGGTCGTGGGCCATTCAAAGTTAAATAGAGAATGCATTTTAAAATCCAAATCAATCACAAATTCAAACGAACAGGATGCTGAATTGCAATTTGAATTTAAATGCAAGGAAGTAGACTTAAAATTTTAAATTACTGTATATAATGGTTGTAAAAAGTTTCAAAGGCCTTGAAGTTTGAAGGATAATGGGCAGTGAGAACGATGGATGGATGGATGGATGGATGGATGGATAGATAGATAGATAGATAGATAGATAGATAGATTCGCTGATTCACTGATTTGCTGAAATGCTGGTAAATAAGTGCCACTATGGCAAGCCGTTTTGACTTTTATTCATTCGCAGGATATGAATTCTTGATATCAACAATTCAGTTTTCACTAGTTAAAATGCTGGTTCTTGATATCAGGAATTGGATATTTACTAGTAAAAATGTTCATTCTTGATATCAACAATGACATTATCACTCGCAGAAATGTAATTCTTGATATCAGGAATTAAATTTCAACTAGTAAAAAATTTCAAGAATTTATATCCTGGGAATGGCAATAGGCAAGCCGTTGTGACTTTTATTCATTCACAGGATATGAATTAGTGATATCAACAATTCATATCTTACATGTGTTTAAATGTTAAAATGGCGACAAAACAAAATTCAAAATGCATTACAAAAATCAAAAATGCATTTCTAGTTAAAATTCAAAATACGCATATCAGCTTTGTATTTCTTCCTAGTAGAAATATAAATTTTGATATCAATAATTATATTGTTACTAGTAAAGGTATATTTCCTGATATCAAGAATTCAGTTGTCACTTGTTGAAATGTTAGTTCTTGGTATCTCTAAATATATTTCAACATGTTGCTATTTTTGATATCTGAACATGTATTTCTGATTATTTAAATATCAGTAATTTCTGATATGATGACTTCTTTTTTTTTTACTAGTAACAATCACATTAATGATATCATAAATTATTGTCAATAGTGACAATCGATTTATTGATATCAAAAATTTTTACTAGTAGCAATTCAATTGTTGATATCAAGAATAGACATTTGCACTAGTAACCACATAATTACTGATTACTGTCAATAATAAAAAAAACTAAATTGTTGATATCAAGAATTCATATCCTGCGACTGAATAAAAGTCGAAATGGCTTGCCATAGTGCCACACATATTATGATTATTGCTTACTGTTTGTGAATTGATATGTTCGATTGGCTCCTGTTCAGCCACTTGGCACAGGGTTCTGCTTGGTCTCAAAGCCATACTATGTCACCAACAAAAATATCTTCTTTGCTTTGCAGCTAAGCAAAATGAAACTCTTAAAATATAATGATTGTTGTGAATTTAGATATTTCTATAATGCTTGCTACTCCCCTGTATTTGGAGTACTCTGCATCATGCAAAAAACAAGGAACAAATCATGCTGTCTGAAAAGTTCCACCTGACAGTAAAATATGCCTTCCAGTTCCAGCCCTGTTTACAAGCAACAGAAAAACAGCTTAGAAACTAAGAAGTGAATTAGTCTGTCTTCTTTGTCAGTAAACCTGGTAAACTGAGAGCTTTTACATAAATATTGTCCCTGCTGGACTAATGAAACCCTGAAGCAAATGGATATGTGGTTGAATGGGCCACAGTGAGGTTGTCTCAAGAGTGTGTGTGTGCAACACCCAGCTGTTGTTATTTCTGTATCATTTCAATTGCAGCAGCTGTCAGGGGAACTTAGGGCTGTTAAAATCTAAATGAGCACAGGAGCCAAGAGCTCTCTGCCTGACTGACGGGTCGCAGACCTGGGAAAGGGAGAGAAAGAAGAGTGCGCTGGGGGAAACATTTGTTTGGATGGAGAGAATAGAGAAAAGGAAGTGTATGCGTGTGGTGCTGACTTAGAAAGGGTGAATTAACTGCGTATCTGCATGTACCTGTTAACAGTGTTTTTACCCTTTAAGTGCTTTTGCTTTTGAAAAAAATATATATTTATTTCTAGGAAACTAGAATCTTTATTTCCATTTTAAACCCTCTCAAAAACGACATTTCGCATACTCTTATCTCCTATTACAATAGAAAACGAGATGTTTTCATTTTCTGTCTGAAGGGTTTTCAGCACATTGTTAGTTGGTTGCTAAGATGTTCTAGGTTGTTGCTAGGTGGATGCTTGTTGAGCCCATTACATGTGTTTATACTGTATTCTGGCCCCTTGCACTTCCTTTTTAACCTTTGGGTACTGTTGTTGCATAAAGCCGAATACTACATATAACACACCTACATTATTTAGTGAATCAAAATAGCAACAAGCTAAAAAGTTTATGGTCTGTCTTATTGGCGTGGTCACGCTCTACCGAAGCAGCACCTCGTTTATCCATTTGCTTGGTCGGTTCATTACTGGGGGAAGTTGGTCACCTGGGTGAGGGGCCAGGTGGGGGCCATCGATTTTTTTCCATCATCTTCTTCTCTCCTTCTGCCTCAGTTGCCAGGCTTCAATCTGAACCCTGCATTAGTCTCATCTTCTCCATTCTATGTGCAATCGATTGCTCCAAAGCTTTGTGATGATAAATTCATGGCATGCTGCAGGACTTACTTTCTCTAACTCACTACTCGACAGTGAGGTTGTTGCTGTTATACGAAGGAGAAAAAAATTGATTCTTGTGGGTCTCCTTGAATTCTGTAAACTTTAAATAATTTATGTGGGTTTTCATGTTTGAATGAACATGTTGCTGATGAAAGTGAGGAGGGATGTTGTACAGCGCTTGATGCGTTCACACAAATCCAACCGTCTGCAAGCATAACGTATAGTGCTATTTTTACACTTAAATTTTGCTTTATTTTATTATTTAATTGTTGTGTTTTTGGCATAATGGTATTTGAATAAATTAAATAAAATGTATTAAATTGTAGTTAAAATGTCTGAGAGTATTGTTGAAATAACTTGATTTTGGTAGGTTGCTTCACACGTATCAACTTATTTTACAAAAATTGCTCCCTTGTTTGTCTGAGGTCATCATCACAGTGTTATTTTAGAATTATTTAGAGTATTTATTAATATTTTGAATATGCTTTTATTTCTCTATTTTCAGTTTTCATGTGCTCTTGTCATTTAGTAGTTTTTATATATTATTTTTATCTTTTATTTTTTCAATTTACGTAGTGTTAGTACTTCAGCTTCAACTTATTTAAGTCAGGTATACCAAGACAATGTTTTTTACATTTATATTTTATATATTTTAATTTATAAAATAAAATTAGTTAATCACAACACTCATGATCGGCAGACAAAATAATTCTTTACCTTTTCTCTCAGATTCCTTATCATGTGTTGCAATGGCCAATTTTTTCAGCAAATCAGTATGAAAGAACTTGCAGTATGTGGTTGCTGTATTCTGTGAATATGTGTGATTGTGTATTTATCCCATCGGGTTTGTTTTGAATCAACAGACTTCCTTTTTTTCATTTTTAGTCATTTAAGTGTAGAAGAATCCCCCCCAAAAGCGCTCTGCTTCACAGTCAATGTCAAGCATACAAGCATTAATGATATTTGCTTTGTGCAGATCTGAGTAGTACAGCAAGTACCTTTACATATTCTTTAAAAGTTCAGTTTCAATGTAGTTCAATTTGAGCTGTACACATGAACTCTGTGGCTTTAGACATGTGGTCTGGAAGTCAGCATGACCTATAACTCATTCACTGGTAGGCAATCCATCTGTACCTCCTTCTCTCTGTCTGTCCATGAAGATGGGCAGCAGGTTCTTCTGGTTGTCTCATTAGCACTGCAATGTCAGATTTTCATTTAGAGCAGTGACTTTTGTTAGCATAATGCTGGATGGAGGCCACCTTCAAGGGGAAGAAAGCAGCGAATCTGTTCCTCTTAGGCCCATGAAGGGAGGGGTGCTGGGTGTTAAGATCCTTGCCAGGGTCAGCGGTCCTTTGGACAAGGATAGAGTGTCCACACAGCATGCCAGAGTTTATTTAGTACCAGGCAACAAGTTGTGATGAAACCTGAGCCTCTTGCAAATGGTGAGCCGACTTCCCTATCCCTTTTCAAAGCCGATCTGTCAGATAAGGACTGACTCTAGCATCCCAATACAGCTACAGGATGAGTTCCACAATGCCTAAATGAACTTCCTCAATGGGAAGCCCGTTGCTGAGCTTTTAGCTACTAAATGAGGACTGCATGCCATTTCTGACTGGGATCAATGGCTTCAGACTGAAGAAGAACACTAGCTGTGTGTAACTTGTTGACCATCATTTGAATTAGTGACTCAGAATTTTAACAACCTCAGCTTTTTAATGAGCTTTGCATAAAAGGACCACCCTCTACTTTTCTCCTCCACTCTTGTACCCCTCGACCCAGCCTATACGCTGAAGATCAAGTTTCTCCGGCCCTGCAGCTAAGTCCAACTGACGACAGACCCGTTGGCAGTCTTGTTTGATGCTGAAAGCGGATCCCAGTGCCGCTCTATGAGCTCTGCATAGCAGGAATGTGCAGGAGAAAGGGATGAGCATGTTGTGGTGTCTCTCTGATGCCCTTCATGAGTAACTTGAGAAGGCGTATGTGTTCGAAATGTCCAGGGGGCTGCCATCGCTCTCTCATACACTCCTCTTTTCTCCAAGAGATCTGCGATACCTGAAGAAAGCTATCCATTAGCATTACCATTCATCTCAATGGCAATTGCTTTGAAATCTGAAATTGTGATTTGGAATCTGTCATCTGTGCTCAAGAGACCACAGAATTTTTTGAACCAGTCTCCTGAGCTGGTAAATCATGTGATGTCATTTTGGAACCGAAGGAAAATTACATCATGACATTGCTGATTGTGACAATTCTGAGCTGTGGTAAAATGTACGATACGCTCTCAGGAAAAAAGATACAAAAGCCGTCCCATTTTATAGGTACACTTTTATACCTATTTTACTCCTATAGAGTGTATATTAGTACCTCAAAGGTACATATTAATACCTAAAGTGCACATATTACTACCTAAATTGTACATATTAGTACCTTCTGAAAGGGTACTGTCCCTTTTTATTCTGTTATAGCTTTTTTTGAATGGCTGTCGATGGAGAAAAATGCTGTTTAAAACCAGATGGTGAAGTTATGGCATCTACCAACAGGAAAACAGGGCTATGCAAACCAGACAAACCTTTGAACCTTTTCTCTCCCTCATCAGTATTCTAAGTTCTGATTTGTGCTGCTAATTTAGATGACTGTCTGAGATTGTAACTTGTTTTGGCCTCATTAGTTATCATAGCTCTTGATGAGAATAAGAGAGATCCACTTGACTTTTAATCTTTTGTTGCGATAGCATCTCAGCAGTGATACTTCTGGTTATATGTACAGCCTGCATTTAAGTGGAGAAATCTTTCCTCATTTGGATGATGAAGGAGAAACGTGCTCTCCAATGGTTTGCAGACTGTGTTTACGAAGCATTTCAAAGAGACAGTTGAAAGCTAGCGCACTTAAGGGAAAATCACAAAACCCAGAGCATATCAATCTCGTATTTTTTAGACTTAACCTTGGCACTAAATTCACTAGCAGAGAGAAAAAAGGTATTAAAAGTTCTCCACCCAAGAAAGAAAGAAAAAGAAAAAAAAAAACACAGTTTATGTTCCTAGCATTAATTAACCAGAGCCTGCTCTCAGCACTGATTGAACATGACATGTCTTTATTCTACAACATTTTGAGTGTTTATGCAAATATCATTTTATTTTTGATTGGTTTACAGTCATGAGCCAGAGACAATAGGACATCACTTTGAATGTTTCATTGTTCAAATACACTTTATTTCACTAGTGTATTAAGTCAAACGTTTTCACAAAACCTGATGATTGTTATTCAGCAGTGTTCTCAAAGAACATCTTGTGAGCTTCAGTGGAAGCAAGGAAACATTAAATGTTATTCTTCTTCATTTTACATCAAAATGCTTCTTTAATTTAAATGTTTCTGGTAATTTTCTGGTAGTTTGTTGACAAAAAATTCATTTTTTATATATATATTTCAATTATTACATTTAATTTATTGCATTTGTTAATGTAGTAAATATTAACTGTTAATCAAATTATAAAATAAAATAAATACAATTATAAAATTGAAATTATTAATAAAATAAAAATAGCTTTAATGTATTATGAACGCCCATGCATACAATTCTATACTTGTTATATATAATATATAATACATTAAAGTTAATTTATATACCTTTAGATATTAGAAATTAACATTTAATTAAATTCATGTCAATAATTCATTATTTCATGTTATTCATTATGAAATAATGTTAATATACAGAACTTTATTGTAAAGTGTTTCCAACTTTCTTTTTTTTTAATTTCTTTGGACCCCACAGTTAGTATAAATATGTAAAAGCACAGAAAAGTGAAATGTATACAACAATTGGCACAAAAAACAAAAACCATTTCTTCAAATTTTCCACAATCAAAAATCTCCCAAAGTACAGCTAGATGTAAAGAACTCCATGAGCACAGATAGCATGATGTTATCGAATCTCTGCGAGTGAGCCAATCACGCTTAGGCGAGATGAGAGGATAACCTATAGCGTGACTCTTTTCCGACTTCTCTCTTCGCAACAATATCAGCCTCATGTAATCAAAACATAGTTATCCTCTGCTGCTTGTTGACTGCTTTGAAAAAGCAACAATAACAGACATCCACTCACGCAATGCAGGAGGGCACACACAAACCGGGAAAGACATTGATCCCTTCTGGTAATTCCACCGTATTGTTTTCATTTTAGGGTAAATCATGTGTCCTGTTCACTTTGATGTTTGCATTTCTCTTGTGTTCTCTAATAAATAGAGCACATATATCCTCTACAGTTTTATGTGTTGCTTTAAGTATTTTGTACATTGACATACCAAGTTTGATTGCATTATCCAGAATGTTCTTTCAGAATGTGTTTCAGGCTTTGTCGGTATCCATGAACATGAATCAGGTAGGCATAGCTACTGTAGATGTTATGCTATACATTGTGTACATGGTATTGCTATGTAGATTTGAGTCTATGCGTGCCATCAAAAAATGCTGAGTCAAATACCCCCATCGCTCGTGAGGAACAAAGGCATCCCTAGCCGATTATCTCTATGGCATGCGGCAGTAGTGAGAGTGGCTCTTAGACATTGGGACCCTCCTTTCGCTTTGTTTTAGACAAAGTGTCTGCATTTGTTTGAGTCACCAAGATTAAGAAGATGGCTGAAGAAGATGCAGGTGAAAGTATGATAAAACTATACCACAAGTGTTGGCCATGGTTAGCATAGTGGGTAATAATTACAATGAAATGAACAAAGCTTTGCTTTACTCTTTTTTTCAAAATTTAGCAAATAATCACTCTCTTCTCTGAATTTTCTGGTGTCTTTAATTTCCAAAACATAAACATTTCTTTGTTGTTGTGTTTGTTTTCAAGCAGCATTTTTAGGAAATATAACCCATGTTGTCATTGTTTCACCATTTACATTGTGTCATGGAATGTTCAATCCACGGCCTATACAGTATGTGACACAGTAGATTGCATATACTGGATAAAATGACAGTTATTAGACAATGCTAAAGTACAAATGAAATAAAAGATCTCATTATTAGGGAAAGGGAAGTGGCGTGTGGCCAAGTATGGTGACCCATACTCGGAATTTGTCCTCTGCATTTTACCCATCCAAGTGCATGCACACAGCAGTGAACACACACCCGGAGCAGTGGGCAGCCAATGCTGCGGCGCCCAGGGAGCAGTTTGGGGGTTCGGTGCCTTGCTCAAGGGTCTCACCTCAGTCATGGTATTGAGGATGGAGAGAGTGCTGGTTATTCACTCCTACAATCCCTGCCGGAACTGAGACTCGAACCCACGACCTTCGGGTTACAAGTCCAAATCTCTATATATTAGGCCATGGCTGCCCCTATAATTAAGAAGTAATATTGAAACAATGTCTCTATAATAGCTCCTAGGACATTTGTTAGCACATTTACACTATGGACACCCAAACACCACACTCATATGTGCTTGCTGATTTAGTATGAAATCCACTTTGATTCATACCTTCCATACTACTAGGATGCCTTTCCGCTAGATGTTTGAACATAGCTGCAGTGATTTTGTTCCATTCAGACACCAAAGCAGTGATGTTGGGCATTGTGACCTGGCTCAGAGTCTACATTTCAGTTCATCTCATTTGTGTTAAATTCTGGACAGTCAAGAGTCCACACATCTCGGTAAACCAGATTTTATGGACCTTGCTTTGTGCAAATTGTTATGCTGGAACAAAACTGTTGCCACAAAGTTGGAAGTACACAATTTTCTAGAATGTTATTGTATGTGGGTGCATTAAGATTTGTGTTCTCTAGAATTAAGGGGCCAAGCCAAACCTATTAATTTGAATTGGGTGTTCACATATTTTTGGCCATGTAGTGTATATTTGTATGGTGTTATGGACAAAATACAGTCGGAGTTCTGGAGTTCATGAAAAAAATCTTCATGAAAAACTCTTATTTTGAGATATCTGTATTGTCAATGCTACACTACACAGTGTGGATATTTGTACCTTAAAGGTACTTGTGTGTACAAATTAGAGCCTAAATGGTACATATAAGGACCTTTAGACAGGGTACCGTCCCAGTGATAGCTATTGTACTTTTTTTCAGCAGCATTCTGAAAAAAGTAGAACTAACCATTTCATAAACAAAATACACTATTTGAGGTATCATTCATGTCTGTAGCACGATTGATAAAAGTATGGAATGAGCTACACACCAACATTTATTGTCAGGGCCTCAGCCCCAGTGTTGGGAATGTAATAGGTTATAGGTTACGGATTACAAGTTACTCTATTTAAAATGTAATAAGTATAGTGTAATTTCAATTACTTTATTAATGTAACTGATGACATTTGATTACTTTTCTACATTTCTAACAAATATTAGAATGACATGTTAGAATGAAAAAAAAGTTAATCTTAAAAAATAAAGCATATACATAAATCCAAATAGGAAATAAAACAGTAATTATTAAAACAGATTATATCAAATAAGCATGCATCCTCATCTGTGTCATAAACTTCTGAAACATTGGTGCCTCATATTTTAGAGCAATCAATGGAATTTGGGAAAGAAATCAATCAAATCTGTGCGTGAAAATATTCAGATGTGACCCCCTTTGTAATTGTTAACATTTTCATAAGTAAATGTAATTTAATTACACATTTTTCTCAGTAACTGTAACAGATTACAGTTTATTTTGTAATTAAATGGCATAATACTGTTACATGTAACTAGTTACTCCCAACACTGCTAGTAGTTAAATCTGCAAGAATGGAAAAGGTGATGGACAGAGAGACACACAGAGAGAAACTGACAGACTGAAATGGATAAAGAACCTGATGAGCTGCTGATTGGTTTCTACTCTCAGTGATACCCAATCAGGCTCCTCTAATCACACCGCACACGTCCTTCCTGGTGGCAGGGGACCAAAGCGAGACCTTCAGCGTGCTGAACATGGTGTCTGCTCCCATCCACCACCTACGCTTCACTTGCTTGTTATTTGATGTGAAATGAAATTAAAGCTGGGCCGTATTACTCCCAAACAGTAATTATCACTCAATTTCCCTTGTGACATGCCTCAGTTCACACGCTTTTATTCCCTTATCAGCACAAGGTGAGAGACATTCTGACAGCCAAGGTCAGTACAGACATGCCTTCAGTGACCCAGAGAAGACACCGCATACGCTAACGCTGTTTAAATACAAAAGAGAATGAGATACTGAGGCCATGTACATATTTATTTTTCTGTGTAGGTATTCAGAATGTGTCAAAACATTTTGGACTGCTCCGTCAGAATTTTTTGGAAACTGACATGCTGACAGTTTAGGCAAACATTCCACAATTTAAACTAAGACGGCATGGCTACATTTTGAGTGGAGAAATGCATAGCAGAGCAACGTTTTGTTTTTGTAGGGTACAACACATCCGCTCATTTTCTGCTTGTCATGTTTTTGGATTATTAGCCTACAATCATCCATTATAATATATATTTTTAGGTTACTAACCTATAATAATTTCATAATTACAATTTGTATTCTTAATGCATTTCAAAACAAACCATGCACACAGTCGTACTTGCTGTGTGGAAATCAGAGGAGGCTTGGCTGGTGGACAGCAGCCAAATTCTGTTTCTTCCTTTAAAACTTCATTCACTTACACAATCCAGGCGTTTGTACTGCAGCAAAAAACATACAGATGATTTTCAATACATCTTTCCTGAAACAGGACGTTATTGTTAAGTCAGATTTACTGCCTGTCGTGTATAAGACTGTGATTTGATTAAAAAGTAATATCCGAATCTTCACTTATGGGGCTGAAAGCAAGAGTATTATCTTGTCATTGACAGGATTAGTCTTGATGGAGAATGGCTGTACATGCAATAACAGGCAGATCTATCATCTACAGTATCCCTCTGCTTGTGTTTCTCTGTGTGGGGGAAGATGATTGGGCTTACAAATAACTTGTGTAAATGTTATAGTAACATTTGTCTTCCACTTGCTCTGTCATTGGCTGTTCTGATTTCTTATGGTTTTTTATGAACTGAGCTTTACATTCTTAACATATTGCAGTTTCAGCATGAACAATACAGAAGAAATAGGTCATATTTTCCCTCAAAATAAAAACAAAAAAAACGATTCTCTGTAATTATTACGTAATGCATCTAAACATTTTACTTTTTTAATTTTAATTTGTATAATTCTCATTCTTAATAATGATCCTTGTCATATTATTACTGTAGTACAGTGTTTTTGACCTGTAAACCTTCAGGAAAAAATACTCTTCTAATATAAGATGTTTAAAGTCAGCATAAATTTAAGTCAGTATAATAAATAATAACATGATGTATAAGAACTTTATTTTTCTTGTGTTAAAGAAATGTGAAACATTTTCACATTAGAGTAATGATAATTGGGGTTGGGATGTGATGTGTTTGAAAATAATGAATGAAAATAATGTCACAATTCAAACAATCCTAATGGCAACCTATTTTATTTTACCCAAGTGTGGTCATGTTCACATGTTTGGAGAGATTCAACCATCTGCTGCATACTTCAAGGCAGATGAGAAATTGATGTGGTCAAAAACATCAGCAATGGGGCACAAACATCTTGTGTCTCAATCATGTATTCAGAAGGAAGAGCTTTGAACTTGTAAACATAGGTCATTAGATACAAGTGAGATTCCTATAGTGATTTTAATGTTGTGCTGCTTACCTCTCAGAAGTGACGGAGCCTCTCGAAGGATGTCAGCTCAGCAGGACGTGCTGTGGAAGAGACGCTTGCGATTAATCACTTCCCTTTGGATGTGCTGTTTTGCTGAAACCCATTTCCTCTGGCCCTAAAAATCAGTGTGAGGAGCCAGTTTAAAGCCCACTGGGGAGGAAGGACAAACTTTGAGCTGTTGCCTTTGGCCCCTTAGGTTTATGTGGCTAGTAAAAATGTACTAAGAAAGTGGCACCAGAAGGCGGTTTTGGATTTCTTCAACACCAATTGAATGTAAAAGTCTAAATGTAGAATGTACTATTATAGCTTTCAGTTTTTCTGAAGGTGGTGTTGTAGAAAACAGCTACTAGTCTCTGGATAGGGAAACCTACAACTAAACGCTACAACTAAAGTTCATCAAATTCAGTCAACTTATATCTAGTTTGTTTACATGATCCATCATTACTGTGAATGTGTGTAAGGGGTCTAACTCATGACCCTCACATTGCCCTCTGGGATTTCAGATCGGTCTGGACGTTTGTTTAAGAATTCCATTTAACCTTGCAGCAAACAATCTTGTTCCTCTGTGAAAGGTGATGTCAGTTGTGATCAGTGGATGTCTACCCTGTCCTCCCTAGAGAGCAACAAATCCATTCTGTCTGCAAACTTCTCTCATTGTTTCTCTCTCCCCTCTTGGTAGGTACAGCAAGAATCCAAACCTGAGACTTTAAGCAAATAAGCGACGGAGGCCAATGCAATCACAACCAAAGGCAGTGCAGTGTCAAAGATCAGCAGAAACATGTGAGACCTGCCATTTGGTGGAAAATAAGATTTTAGATGGGAAGGCATGAAGATTGTACTGATTATCAGCACAAAGAGACTGAAGAACTGACTTTGAGGTTTGTGTGAGGTATATGGTGGAGTAAATGTTTGAATGCACATCTTGCAATAAGTATCTCAGTCTGCATTTTAAGAACGTAAAATTTAACACAGGCAGGTTCACAGATAAAGATAGCTATAATGATAACTATATTATCACACTAATTCACAATAACATTGTTTATTATAAGCACTCGCTGCAACACGTCGTCTGCTGCTTTTAATGCTCAAGCTCTTTAAGCCAGGTGGATTCTGATTGGATGTCAATGTTTTTATTGTTCATCAGCTGGAAAATATTGCTCTGAAAGTTACATAAAAGTATCCTCTGTATTGTATAGTTGTGGTGTGGAGAATAATTTGTCATTTAAAACGAATTTGAAAACTATACCATTATCGTCCTTGGTATGAACAGGCCTTAAAGGGATAGTTCACTTTGAAATTAAAATTTGATATCTATCAGCTTACCCCAAGGGCATCCAAGATGTAGGTGTCTTTTTTTCTTCAGTAGATCCAATTTTGATATTTTTAGGTCAAACCGTTCTAGTCTGTCAGTCATATAATGGCAGGTATAGGTCACTGTCTCTATAAGAGGGAAAAAGAACATCCGGTGTGTGACGTGTGTGCGCGCGCTCTGGCTTAGTCTGCGCAAGCGCCGGAAAGCACCGGAAGTGATCTTTC
>JAFVLL020016031.1:0-43077 GCA_021397915.2 Tor tambroides
AATTGTTTAATTTGGATTTCTCTGTGCATGTTCTTTTTCCCTCTTATAGAGCCAGTGACCTATACCTGCCATTATATGACTGACAGGCTAGAACGATTTGACCTAAAAATATCAAAATTGGATCTACTGAAGAAAAAAAGGCACCTACATCTTGGATGCCCTTGGGGTAAGCTGATAGATACCAAATTTTAATTTCAAAGTGAACTATCCCTTTAAAGCTTTTCTAACACTGTAAAACATCAAGAAATTAGAAATATCTTGACAGCCTGTCTTGACTGTCACTACTGCATATGTTTCAGAAAGACCTTTAGTTACATTCCAGTCTATACAGTAAGACTGTTAGACAATTAGATGGCTACATGTTTAAATGTAATTTCCATGTCTTGCTATAAAACAATTATAATGAAAACAACAAATCTTTCTCAAACAAAGATTGTGTATCATGCAAATAAAATAAAACCCAAAGTTCAGAAATTGTATGAAAATGATCAACTGAATATAAAATACATCTTCCACCAAACAAACTTACAGAAAAAACAAATACATTTGAGTAAAAAATATTTGTTGTAAAACTAAAGAAAACATTGACTGTTACTTGTTGCACAATTGTTATGTTTCTTTTGTGATTTGTGCTGTTTCTCTTGCTTGATTAACATCAGTCAGACAGATGATCTAGAAGTCTCTCCAGCTCTTCAATCTCTCTGGAGACATCTAGAAAAAACATATAACAAGATATGACATGTGGCAACGACTGAGATTAATCAGTCAATACTTCACTTCGCAAAAGATTGTTTGTTTAAACTCTTGTTTCTGTGTAGTAGTGTGACATTCCTACCCATCCGTGTCTTTTTGCTGGTTTGTGATTGTGAGTGTTCTATTGCTTCCTGTAGTTCAGTTTTAAGAGCATTCAACACGCCCAGCTTTACAAAGAAACAAGAGAAGATTCCATTTGACTTTAGTCATTGTACAGCCAAATACAAGATCATATTACTGAATGTGAGATCAGTACCTTTAAGTTGGTGAACTTTTTAAGCATTTCCTTTTTCGCTTTGTTGAACATGTCTTGTTTTATATTATCAACTGTGGTGATTAGCATCTCTTGCTTTATCTTCATGGATCCTTGTCCTTTCACAGCTGCAGCTTCTAAAATAAACAACACTCAGTATTAATTCATTTTCTTTCTCACTGAAACACATCAGAAATAGAAAATGCTGGATGATTTTTGTATTAATGAAAGGTGTTTTCAGTTATTCACTAAAAAATACAATTTAGATTAAAATAGTTGATTGTAAAATGTTGTGATTAATTGCAACTTATAACGCTAGCTTACGCTCATAGCAAGAAGCCATTTCATTCACAATGGTTATTTGTACTGATGAGTAGATGTCCTTCTTCATGTCAACAATGTCTCTATTGAGCGCTGCCTTCAGTTTGGTTTCCTTTCAACAGAGGAAAAGCAAAAAAGAAAAATCTTGAAACACTAAGTTGCTGCTTACTTCAGTCCTACATTAAAAGTTTGTCTGATGTATTTCAGTGCTTACTGGTTTATAAAAACTGTCTGCTTAATTACAAGGAAATTATGATTCATGAACTTCAACCGAAGACAGACAGAGGATCAGGGCCAGAATGCAACCCATTAGTGTCACCAAGAGGACAGCTGAACTCACCTCAATTTTGATGAAGTTGTGAATGTGATGTAGTATGTCAGAGCTGGGGTAATCAGAGTCACTCTGGATGATACTGAATTTATCAATCTGTTCCTGCACTGACTTTCCTGTTTTTCCACTCACACTGCAGCCAAAAGAAAACCATATATTAAAAAAACATATGTATAGCATCTTTACAGAGAGTATGCAACTGGCCTAAATGACCCATCACTAGAAGGAAAACCAATACAAACCCACTCATATTTTGGGTCCTGCATGGATATCATGTGCAACAAACATAAGGGTGTTGTTCCCTTGACAAAGCATTTGGCCTCACATTAATCAAGCACAAATTATCTGCCACAACAAAACTAAATCCAATCTGAATTTTGCTGGGCATCTGTGTCATTTGCTGGTTTACTGCTCTACATGTAATCTACAGTTGGTCCATGTTTACAAGCTCTGCTCCAGTTTGTGCTCCAGTTTAATGTTAATGATTTGTAAACAAAATGCCAACAATATTATTAAGAACAATGTAAATTAAGAAAGGGATAATCAACGGCTAGCCGTACATTAAAGTATTTTAAATGCATGACATGGAGGCAAAGAACCACCCGACACGAAGTGCATTTAAAATCATTTAATGCATGGCTAGTCGTTGATTATCCCGCTTATTTCATGGTCATTTGCCAAGTTATAGACAAGTTAAAACTAATAATGCTACGCTTTGTGTTGGGTGGTTCTTTGCCTCCACGTCATGAATTTAAAATGCTTTAATGCACGGCTAGCCGTTTATTATCCTGCTTATTCGATGGTCATTTGCCAAGTTTAGACAAGTTACAACTGGTATTGCTCTTTGCAGTGCAATATTTGACCGAATGGGTAAAAATGACAGTTATTTTCGTCAGTTACGGTGTTAGTGTAGGCATTCTGCCCGCTTCAAATCAGACACAGAGATGAAATAGTGCGGTAAGACCACATTTATTTTAATGAATTATAGCATGTATTTCAATTAATTATCGATCGAGAGAGAGAGAGAGAAAGAGAGAGATGACAGTTGTGTGTGCGTTAACGACGTTATCTGCGTGCTGCGTCTGCATGTCTCTTTCTTCAAAAACAGCAATTTTACCATCATTGCTGAGTAATATAATGTAGTGATCTAATATCTAGGCTATTTTATTAATAAAAATCGTGGGGAAGCATTGACAATAAGTTTATGTGTGTGTGCAGCGCAATCTGCAATCTCTGAACTCTCTCTCTCTATCTGTGTGTGTGTGTGTGTACGAGTGATGTGTGTTGGTTTGTGTGTGCATCAATTAAAGCAGCTCATTAATATGTAACGGTGATTAACCTGACTTGGAACTACCTGTGCATTACACGGTTTTACTGCATACCTGCCAGCCAATCAGAATCCAGTATTCAGACAGCCCATGGAATAAACATACTTAAACATAAAAACTTAACTTGATCATTAACTTCATCATCGTAAAAATCAACAAGCAATGTAAATAGTTTATTGCATTTTATTCAAAACTACACAAAGGGAGACTAGAAATGGAATGATAAAACAGAACTTACGGAAAAATCTGACAGAAATCATCATCAATGTATTTGTGCAAATGTTTGGCTAATGTCTTGTTCAGGTCTAGAACTACATCCCAATGTTTTGACCAGTAGCATCCGTAGTTCTTGCAAAATGCTCCAAGGATTTTATGAAACCCCCTTCCATCTTTATTCTGGGTAACAAAAAAAAAGTGTTAAAAGTACAAGAAAATGGTGATTATGCAAAACATTTTAATCACACTCACAGGTGCTATTAAGTTCTTTGTGGAAGCAACACATAATTGCACTGATTCTTCCACTCCCTTTGAGAGATTCTGCTCCAGATCATTATAAATGCTGTCAAAATATTTGTCCAGTTCAGTTAGTGACTTCATTAGGTTCTTCTTAAATTCGTTGATGATGTTGACTTTCATGTCAATCTAAAACACATCCATACAACAACAGTGAATTAAAGAATAATACACAATGACAGCATTCTGAAGATTCACTAATTCTAGTATTTCTAATTCTGACTCTGTACCGTTTTCTTGTCTTTATCAAACTGGCCACTTTGGATCAAGGACAAAACTCCCTTTGCTTTATTGACATAATCTCTGGTCAGTTCTCTGTTAATGCTCTTGTTAAGAGTCCTCAGATCATCCTGCAGCTTTGGGATTTCTACAAATAAACACAAGGATGTAATTTGGACTCGTTTGGTCAGTCCTTTACCTCACGTTATAAAATATTTTAACTTGTGATTAAAAATATGAATGCAACAGTTTGACATGATTATGATTATTATTTTTATTTATCTTCTTTTTTTTTTTGTCATGACTAAATAAAGTGGTAAAATGAAAGCAATAGACAGAGGATAGTTTACCTGTTTCACTTGATTCCAGATTTAAATTGTGGTCAAAGAATGCATTGGAACTTACAGTAAAAACTTGAAACTGATTGTCAGTGTTGAAAATTTTCTAAAATAAAGAAAAGAAAAAAAACATCAGTAGAGTATTTTTTTAAAGTAATGGTAACAAAGACAGTTAGGCAAGAATTAATACCTTGATTTCAGAATTTTCAAACTTTTCTTTGACCTTTGTCTTGGCAAGTTCATTTCTATGAAGTATGCATGGTTTTTTCTGATCCTAAAGAATGATTAAAAACAAAAGAAATGCACACATGCATATATATGTATGAATGAATGTATGCATATAGGTCTTTTTTAAAATTTCATTCATGGGTTGATTATGTACTGTACAGATTCTCCTTTTTATCTCAGTAAATTATTATATTCATTAAATTGCAGTTACAGTGATATGAGCTCTCACTAACATAAGTAAAACCAACAGTACAAACTTAAATTAAGTACTGGTCTATTAAAACAAAGCAGCCATACTACAGAAACGCTGCTAGTAAAGTGCTTCTACATTTTCCAAACCTTGTCATCTGGGATTTGGTCTCTTGGAAGCCGTGCAGATCTAAAAAATATATATATATATACATATATTAAAAAGTTGTGAAGTGTTGCATACATACAGGTTACTAGAATTAGACTCAGAAATAGACCACTTCCCAGCTCTTCATGTCCTATAATATTCACAAAATACCTAATATATGCTCCTGGATTGATATCATCAGTCTTTGTACAGATGAAGTTGATGCTTTTGCATTTTCCTCCTGGTCCCAGTTCTTCGATGCAGTGCTTTAATATCCCCCAGGGGTCTCTGTCAGTGATTGCTCGATTGATAGCACTTACAATCCACACAGAAGAGCACTCTCTCAGTTTCTGCAGGATTTAAAATGAGTGAGTTAGGGGAGATGTTTAGGATTCATAGGGGTACAATAGATTTATTGTGTAGTTCTACAATGTATATGGCAAAAAGGTGCTTTGAAAAGAGTGTAGGAATATATTTACAGATTTCCAAAGGTCATCTCTAATCTTGTTGCAGTCTCCAGTCCCAGGAAGGTCAAGAAGCCCAATGTGTTCTAGGAGTTCATTACAGTCTGGTATCTTGATTGTCACACTCTTCACAAGCGGCCAGTACCAGCCACCAGAACTTGACTCACTGTGTTGAATGTAACTTGCAACATCGTTGGTAAATTCAGAGAGCTGTTGAGATAATAAATTGCTTTGTTTTATTTTGCTAAAAAGCAAATTAACAATGCGTTTTACATTTAATATGTTAAATATTAAATAGTTTCCTAAAACTTACATTACTGTTTGAGATTATTTTCTTACTGATAGACAAAAAGGTTTCAATCTCAGCAAATTTTTCATCATTCTTGAGCACTTCTAATGTTTTCTGGTCTGCATCAAGTCCATACAGTGCAGTGATCTTTTCTACAGCAATTTCAATCAAGTCGTCATTCCTGTCCTCACTTTCATCTTTTATATCTCTGAAAAGTTCTCTGAGCTCTTTATCCCACTCCTGCAAAGGTATACAGCACACAGTATAGAGAAACATAAGCCTTGGTTTTGTTCTGTCCAGTCTGATTTATTTACATATTTATAAAGAACCCTCATTAAAGGCATGGTAGGATAAATGAGGAAACCTCTTGAGAGAAGAGTTCGATCTCTGCTGTGTAGTTGGAGTCAGTCAGATTGGCTTCCACCTGAGTAACAACAGCTGTACAGGCACCAAAACAACCAGACGGTAAGAGATCCTGTTTCCCCAAGATTGCACTTAAAAGGGAGCTCTTTCCTTCTCCTGATTTTCCAAAAATCCCTATAATTGCCTTCTTCCTGCTTCCTCTATTGATTTGATCCGAGCTTTTAGTGACACTTTTCAGAATTTGCCTTGCTTTCTCCGTGATCATATCTGTGTGCAACAAAGAAGAGAATTACACACACATGTTTTTGTAACAAAAAAATGTAAGCAACATAAGTGACAGATGTTTAATTCTATTATAGTACTGAGATGGTAAGCATGGTATCCACATGTTCTGTGTTGCTGTAGGTTTTCTCCAGACACTCCGGTCCCCCCAAAATACAAGGACATGCAGGACAGTTTAATTAGATGCACTAAATTGTGTGAAGGTGTATTTCTGTGTGTGTTATTGTTACCCCTGTGATGGACTGGCCTGGGTGTTTCTGTGACTATGGCCTAAATGGGACATAATTCTACATATGACAAACTGTTTGGAAAATAGATGGATGGATACTATATGACCCTTTTAAGTTAGTGTGCGTGTCTAATTTCTGCAGACCATTTATAGGCAAATAAGTGATTAATTAATGCAGATTAAACGTGGACAGATTCAGATTTTACTTGCCTGTTGTCAGTGGTGTCTCTATACTTGAGTCAGATGATTCATGATCTCGTTTTCTTTTATTGCCTATCAGAGAATTCAACTCATTATTTGTCCTTAATCACAGATTGTACTATGATCTTTAATTTTTATACCTTGGCTAGCGATTGTAGGGTCGATGGAAAGTCCTGGAGGGGAAGGAACATATATTGTTATTAAAGATTAGAAATTTATTCTTACCATTCTTTTAAGAACTTTTTTGTTCTGATTATAACAAAATTAATTGTCTCACCATAAGAGGAAGTTCTAGAATGTGATGGTACAGGGAGCAGTGGAGGTGTATTCTTCTTCATATCTTCTTTTGATGCTCCAGAAATGGCTGATCTAAAAAAAAACGGTTTAAAAAAAGGTAAATTAAAGCATGAATGAATTATAAAATGTACAGTTTCACTAATTATGATGTCCTCAAAAATATGTAAATAACTACTGTCGCAAATCAGTGGATACTGCATATGTTATTTCCTTATGTAAATTCAGATGAGTGTCAAGTCAAGTTATTTCTGTTGCACTTTATACAATACAGATTGTGTCAAAACAGCTTCACAGACATCAACAGGAACATACATTGCCCTCCACTAATATTGGCACCCTTGGTAAATATGAACAAAGGTGGCTGTGAAAATAAATCTGCATCATTTATCTTTTTGATCTTTCGTTCAAAAAATTCACAAAATTCTAACCTTTCATTGACGTAAAACAATTGAAGGTGGGGGAAAAATCTCATTAGGAAATAAATGTTTTTCTCCAGTGGCACCCCTAGAAATTCTCATGAGTAAAATATCTCTGAAGTATATTCCCATTCATATTTACATTTTTGTTGGATATCAGAGCAAATCAGACAATTTAAGATTCAATCAGAACAGTGTTGAAACAACCCAAAGAGCCAAATTCCACAAAGAGGCTCAGGATAACAAGATGTTGTTCATAAATCTGTCCAGGATCCTGACGCCACAAGTCTAAAGCAAGTCTAACTAACTAGCAGCATCGAACAGCTTGCAGTATTAAAACAAAAGAACACTTATTGACAATTCCAACTCAGGAAGGACATTGTAAAAATTTGGGGCGAGTAGAGACGAGTAGTATCTTCTTTGTGGATTGTTTATTCTGTTGTGACCTGGACTGTTTCTCGTTTCTGGATTCTCTGCCGCCTGCCCTGACTCGTATCTGTTTACTGGATTGTGATTCTATGCCACCTGCCCTGACTCGTATCTGTTTACTGGACTGTGATTCTATGCCACCTGCCCTGACTCGTATCTGTTTACTGGACTGTGAGTCTATGCCGCCTGCCCTGATCGTAGCCTGTACTGTTCACGCCATCATTTCGCCTTTACGGCTGTTTGTCTGTATTGTTCTGCTGTTAAGTAAACTGCACATGGATCCTCAATCTGCTGACTCCTCGTTACAGAAGACTTCGCCGACTAGCGATCCAGCAGCCATCATGCAATTGTCAACAGAGTTATCTGCCCAAGCGAATCAACTCGCTATACACCAGCACCAGCTCACTCAACTCACCTCCCTCACCGAGGAGCTTGTCAACACGTTACAGAATCTCAGCGTAGCAGCACCGCAACCCGCCTCTGCACAGATGGCCGCTCCCGTACACGCCATGCCCAGCCAAAACCCGCTGTATGTCCACAACTTGCTTTTCCTGACAAATTCGATGGAGATTCATCTAAATGTAAGGAATTTCTTTTACAATGCTCCCTCTTTGTGAATCAACAACCCATGCTGTATCCTACGGATTTGGGGAAAATTTCCTTTGTGTGCTCGTTGTTGACTGGAAAGGCATTAGAGTGGGCTACCGCTGTGTGGAAAGCAGACGGCTCAACATTTCCCTCATTTGAGGTGTTTTTACAGAGCTTTAAAGAAGTTTTCGATCACCCCACAGGAGGCAAGAGTGCTCGTGAACAACTTCTTATGTTAAACCAAGGGAGAAAGACCGCAGCGGAATATGCATTATCCTTCCGTACTCTCGCTGCACAAACCGACTGGACTGAGAATGCTTTGAAATTACTGTTCTGAAAAGGATTAAGTTTGGAACTTCAGTCGGAGCTGGCGTGTCGCAATGAAGGAAGAACCTTGAATTCATTGAATTATCCATCCAGATAGATAACCTAATAAGGTCACGGCGACTCGCTCATGCTCTGGCCAGCGATACCCCCATTTTTGCGTCCAATAATGAACCCATGGAACTTGGATTCACTCACTTGACACCTGAAGAACGAGAACGATGGTTACAACATCATCTCTGCTTGTATTGTGGAAAGGCCGGCCATCTCAAAACTTCATGCCCCGTTCGTCCTCTCAACCCGAATTCAAGATCGGTGAGTTCCCGTTTTCATTCCAATCAATCTACCTCCAGTTTCAGAATTCCAATAACTCTTACCAGCGGAGATAAAATGATTTTCACAAGTGCCTTGTTAGATTCAGGAGCCTCTGGCAATTTCATCTTTGCTGAATTTGCTCAACAACATAATTTGAAATTAACCCCTTGTGATTCTCGTCTGGCAGTGGAGGCGTTAGACGGCCGACCCCTCGGAAAGGGCCAAAATTGCCCACCTCACAGAGGAAATTCACATGCAGATGGAGCATTGCATCATGAGAACATTAGATTCTACATTATCTTTTCACCTAACAATCCAGTGATCCTCGGTTTACCATGGCTCCACAGTCACAACCCTCGCATCTCCTGGAGGGACGGGCAGATCATTCATTGGGACAACACCTGCCATGAGCACTGTCTTACTCCTATCACTCCACTTCCATTACAGTCAATCATCCTCACGGAACAGAACCCAGACATTCCAGGCTTACCCACCGAATACGCTGACCTCACTGAAGCATTCAGCAAAATCAAAGCTTCTCAGTTACCACCACACCGCTCTAGTGACTGCTCAATTGAACTACTCCGAGGTACCACACCGCCCAAGGGTAGAATTTTCCCTTTATCTCAGCCTGAATCAGAATCCATGAAAGCTTACACAGAAGAGGAGTTAACCAAAGGTTTTATCAGACCTTCAACCTCACCCGCATCAGCTGGATTCTTCTTTGTTAAGAAGAAGGATGGGGGCCTTCGACCCTGTATTGATTACCGTGGACTCAATGATATCACTGTCAAGTTCAGGTACCCCTTACCTCTAGTTCCTTCCGCCCTTGAGCAGCTTCGTCAGGCCAAATACTTCACAAAGCTAGATCTGCGCTGTGCCTATAATCTGATCCGAATCAGGGATGGAGATGAATGGAAGACGGCATTCTCTACTTCCACTGGCCACTATGAATACCGTTCGGCATGTCCAACAGTCCCTCAGTGTTCCAATCTTTCATTAATGATGTGTTCCGTGACATGTTAGACCGGTGGGTAATTGTTTACATTGACGATATTCTAATATATTCTAACTCTTTAAAGGAACACATTCAACACGTGAGAGATGTCCTAAAACGCCTCATTCAGTACCAGCTCTATGCTAAGGCTGAGAAATGTGAGTTTCATCAGACTTCCACCTCATTCTTCGGATACATCATCAGTCAGGAGGCCATGGATGAGAGCAAGGTCAGGGCAGTACTGGAGTGGCCTCAACCTCACACAGTCAAGGAATTACAGCGATTTCTAGGATTCGCCAACTTCTACAGACGATTCATTAAGAATTTCAGCGCAGTCGCTGCTCCTTTAACTGCCATGACAAAACGCGCCACCTCCCGTCTCTCTTGGAAACCTGAAGCTTTACTAGCTTTTCGAGAACTCAAGACAAGATTCACATCTGCACCCATCCTTCATCATCCAGATCCCAGTACCCCCTTCATTGTGGAGGTTGATGCTTCCAGTACGGGTATCGGAGCAGTATTGTCACAACGTCAAGGTACTCCAGCCAAAATGTTCCCATGTGCCTTTTACTCAAGGAAACTGTCCTCAGCCGAACGGAACTACGATGTAGGCAATCGCGAACTGCTAGCCATGAAAGCAGCCCTGGAGGAATGGCGTCACTGGCTAGAGGGAGCCCAACATCCGTTCACTGTCTTAACGGACCATAAAAACTTGGAATATTTGCGTTCTGCCAAACGACTGAACCCTAGGCAGGCAAGGTGGGCAATGTTCTTTACAAGATTCAATTTCACAGTCACTTACCGACCTGGCACCAAGAATATCAAGGCCGATGCTCTATCCAGACAGTCAGACCAATCCAATTACCCCGAGATCGAGGAGAACATTATCCCAGAGACTCTGCTCATTGCACCAGTACAGTGGGATGTCATGACAGAAATTGATCAAATTAACCGGCAGAATCCTCCTCCACCGAATTGCCCACCTGAACTCACTTACGTTCCTGAATCTCTCCGGGATAAACTCTTGCATCAGGTGCACAACTCTCCCAGCTCAGGTCACCCTGGTATAAACGCTACTATTCAACTACTAAAGAACCGATTTTGGTGGCCTGCCATCTCCACAGACATGATCACATTTGTTAATGCCTGCGCCGCTTGCAATACATCCAAATCTCCACGACAACTAATCCGCAGGTCTGCTTCAACCACTACCCATTACTCAACGCCCCTGGTCCCATGTCGCCATCGATTTTGTCACAGACCTCCCCATTTCTCAAGGTAACACCACTGTATTAACTGTAATTGATCGATTCTCCAAAGCATGTCGCTTGATTCCCCTGCCAAAGCTCCCCACGGCATTTGAGACAGCCGAAATCCTGTGCAATAACGTCTTTCGCTTCTATGGTCTCCCAGAGGACATTGTATCAGATCGTGGCCCTCAATTCACATCTAGAGTCTGGTCTTCATTCTTCAAACAACTTAATGTGAATGTCAGTCTTACTTCCGGTTACCACCCTCAATCCAATGGACAGACTGAACGCCTAAACCAAGAACTGACTCGTTTCCTGAGAACATATTGTCAACAGAACCAAGCAGATTGGAGTAAATACCTCATGTGGGCTGAGTACGCACAAAACTCCCTTCAGAAACCAGCAACTGGCTTAACCCCCTTCCAATGCATCCTGGGCTATCAACCACCTCTGTTTCCTTGGTCAGGGGAACCATCCAATCTTCCCTCTGTCACCGAATGGCTCCAACGAAGTGAAGAGACTTGGAACCGGGCACACACCCATCTTCAACGGGCAGTAAGAAGACAGGAGGAACAAGCCAATCGTCATCGTCGCCCTCAACCCCAATACGTCCCTGGACAGTGGGTCTGGCTGTCCACCAGAGATCTACGTCTCAGACTTCCATGCAGAAAACTCAGGGGTCCTTTCCAAATTCTAAGACAAATTACACCAGTTTCATTTCGTTTAGACTTGCCCGCTAATTACCGTATTTCTCCCACATTTCATGTGTCTCTGCTGAAACCTGCTGATGGTCCGAGAGGAGAGCTGGAGGAGGGAGCCGAGGTCCATAACCCCCCGCCCATCGTGGTCGACGGCGAGGAGGCGTACCAAGTTCGAGAACTGCTCGATTCCAGGCGCCGGGGTAGAATACTCCAGTACTTGGTTGACTGGGAGGGGTACGGACCGGAGGAGCGATCCTGGGTCGCGTCAGAAGACATCTACGACCCCTCTCTCATAGAAGAGTTTCACAGGACGCATCCGGGAAGACCGGCCCCTCGACCACGTGGTAGACCCCGGCGTCGACAGCCTCCTCGCGTCAGGAGCCGCGCGCAGGGGGGGGGCTCTGTCACGAATGAGGCTGGATTGTGATTCTATGCCGCCTGCCCTGACTCGTATCTGTTTACCGGACTGTGATTCTATGCCGCCTGCCCCGATCGTAGCTTGTACTGTTCATGCCCTCATTTCGCCTTTACGGCTGTTTGTCTGTATTATTCTGCTGTTAAATAAACTGCACATGGATCCTCAATCTGCTGACTCCTCGTTACAGGTATAGTAAAAGATGCAAAGCAAGCATTCAGGGAAGTCAGAGCCATGCCAGATCTAAAAAGTCCCTGGTGTGGTCCTCCAGCAAACAGTCCTGCTGCTCTAGGAAAAGGAGCTGGACTGCTGGATCCATCCAGGAGGGGAGAGGAATGGGGGGAAAAAAGAAAAGAGAACGCCGCAATAATCTACTCTGGGCCAGTCATTCTGTAATGTGGATGTGTTATATAAAGCGTATATAATTGCTGCTATCTTGGCAAAAGCAAGCTGCAAAAAGTATTGAATTTTAGTCAGTGTGTATTAGAGAAAAACATTTATATTATAATGAGATTTCCACCTATTTTCTTTTTTTTCTTTTTCTTTACTTCAATGAAAAATTTGAGTTTTGTGAATCTTGCAGGTAGGAAAATATACACTCAGATTAAGCACTAGATTTCTTTATATATCATTTATATTTAATATTTATACAATTTTATCCAGTTATCCTACAGGGATTCTTGCAACTGCGGTTGCCAGAATAATTCTGTAATTCTGTATTTATTAAAAGACACAGCATAGTTAACACAACCCTAAATAAACTAAAAAAAAAATGGACTAACAGTTAGGATATCAAATGTAAAAATAAATAAATAAATTGAGGGAAGCGTTATCTTGCTTGTCTTAGTATAATGTCCGTGGAACAGGACACTTAACGTCGATTCAACTGTCAAGTTGAAGTCAGAGAAGTGTTCTGATGTTATATCTGCTTGTACAGACTCAGCTTTTGGGTGTGGCCCTCTTAGTAGAACATTCCAATATCACATAAAACACATTCTGTGCCAAGCAAAGGAAAAACTAATCATTAGTGAAATATATTTGGCTTCATGTTGCACTAAATTATTATTGTTATCTCTTTAATCACCCTGAACTTTAGACCACCGAAAGAATAGATACAGATTTCAGGAGGGAAAAATGACAGAAAAAAAGCACATGAAGTGGAGCTAAGGCACACTGTGTTCTTTGTCTGTTTGTCCTGTAGGCAAAATTTGGCTTAAAAGCCAAAAGTAAATAATTCAGGGCTGTGTTTCTCAAAAGCATTGTAAGATAAGTTGTTCGTAGAGACCACTGCTGGCAATGGATCTACAATCTACTTAGGCTTATGATGCTTTTGGGAAATGCAGCCCAGGTCTGTTAGGTAAATGAGAATGTAGTGAGATTTTGTTTTATGTGCATCTTCAAGTTGTCCTTTTATTTCTGTGTAGAAATAATTCATTTAAAAGAATAGTTCACATAAAAATTTACTGAAAATGTACTCACCCTCAGACCATCCAAGATGTAGATGAGTGTTTATTCACCAGAAATGAAAGCATCAGCAAAGGTTCCACCAGGAAGACTAATGTCACGTCATTCATGCATAACTATTAGCTCTGACCAATCACAGCTTGACACTTGGAGTATATAAGTACTGGACTTTGTCTTTCACGATTGCAGTTTATGACGCTGACGTTCCCCTCTATCCTCCCCACCACCACCAGTATATAAACTGAGAATTCCATGGACCAGAATATACAATTACATATAAGCTTACCCTATCCTTTGTCTGTGTATGTGTGTCTCAAGAATCTCAGGTGTCAGTTGTATCTTGAGACTGCGATCTAAAATGCTGTTTACCTCTTCATACTGCTTGTCAAGATGTTATGAGACATTATTTCTAACCAGTTTACTGGATGTGAGTGGGCGTGTGCAAAGTACAGCAGCATGTAATGCTTGTCATTAAACAGAAATAATCATAAAGATGTCATTTGCACACACACAAAAAAAATATTGAGTTTTCTTTTTTGTTTGTTTTTTTTTTTTTTACTTTATTTTTTGTCCATTTTTTTCCAAACAATTTTGACTGTTTATTATAGTATTATACATGGATGTTTTAAACATTTTTGAGTACACATTTTAGGAAGCCTGAAAATGAACAGAAAACAACATATTACACTTTACCCTTATTATAAATGTCTATAAATATAATTTCAGTAGCTCAGAAAATACAAGTATCATGTTTATATTTTATCTAACCTTATGAAAACTGCATCACACCTTCACACTAAATGTATTTAAAGCTTGTGGAACTCTTTACTAAAATGTTGATGTCAAGATGTCAAGAATTTTGTTTTTCTTTTTGATATTAACAATTTGATTTCTGTGAGTGATGTCATTGTTGACAATAATAATTCACATTTTACATTACAAACTTAATGTTGTGGTCACACAAACAAATACATTTTTACAATTACTGCACTTTTGCAATTCCATTTGGTGCCACTGGAGGGACAGTAATTACCAACTGGGTTGGTAAATTAAAAGATAATTTTCCATTGAAGATGAGGCAGAAGCAGGCTCAGAAAGAGAGGGAGAGCCCACTCTATCAAAACATCTACAATAAAGACTGAAATTATTACAGAGTGTGATGTCTTCTCTTTTAAATGTACACTACCAGTCAAAAGTTTTTGAACAGTAAGATTTTTAATGGGTTTTTTTAAGAAGTCTCTTCTGCTCACCAAGCCTGCATTTATTTGATCCAAAGTACAGCAAAAACAGTAACATTCTGAAATATTTTTTACTATTTAATTCTATTTAATATTCTATTTGAATATATTTTAAAATGTAATTTATTCCTGTGATTTCAAAGCTGAATTTTTAGCATCATTACTCCAGTCACATGATCCTTCAGAAATCATTCTAATATTCTGATATGCTGCTCAAAAACATTTATTATTAGTATTATGTTGAAAACAGCTGAGTAAAATTGGTTTCAGGTTTCTTTGATGAATAGAAATTTCAGAAGAACATCATTTCTCTGAAATAGAAATCTTTTGTAACATTATAAATTCTTCATTCATTATAAAGTCTTTATCATCACTTTTGATCAATTTGAAGCATCCTTGTTAAATAATAGTATTAATTTCTATAATTTCTTTCCAATATATATACTGACTCCATGCAAGCTTTTGAATGGTTATAGTGTATAAATGCTGATCTTTGGATATTTCTATTAATCAAAGAATCCTGAAAAAATCTACTCAACTGTTTTAAATATTGATAATAATAATAAATGTTTCTTGAGCAGCAAATCAGAATATTAGAATGATTTCTGAAGGATCATGTGACATTGAAGAGTAATGATGCTGAAAATTTAGCTTTGATCACCGGAATAAATTACATTTTAAAATATATTCAAATAGAAATCAGTTATTTGAAATAGTAAAAATATTTCAAAATTTTACTGTTTTTGCTGTACTTTGGATCAAATAAATGCAGGCTTGGTGAGCAGAAGAGGCTTCTTTAAAAACATTAAAAATCTTCAAAAACTTTTGACTGGTAGTGTATATTTGTAACAACTGGATAATTTGTATTAACAAGCATCCACCCCATTAGTGCCCCTTCTTTTGGTTTGGGCCACTGCCCCTCAAAGGCCTGGTTTCATAGACAGGGCTTAGCCTAAACCAGGATTAGGCCATAGTTCAATTAAGACAGTTAAGCAATTTTTATAAACATGCTTAGAAAAAAACATTACTGGGGTGCATCTTGAGACAAAACAAAGGCACTGATATATTTTAAGATCAGTCAGTGCAAATTTATTTCAGTTGAAACAGCTCAGACTTACATTTTAGTCTAGGACTAGGCTTAAGCCTTGTCTGTGAAACTGGGGGAAAATGTCTGTGCACGGCCCTGTCTAGAACCTTATCCATGTTTTTTGGGAAATGGCATCCACCTTTTCTGCACAAAGCTTCAAGGGTTTTATAGCATCAAGCCATTCACCTTACTTTGCTACACTATTGGGCCCAGGGCTGGCCCAAGCCTTTATGGGGCCCTAAGCAGAATTTAATCGAAATATATTGTTAATATAATAATTAACAAATTTGAAGTGTTCTCTAGAGCGATCATTGGATATCTTGAGCCTGTGCCCACAAAGGACGGGATGGAAGTTCTTCAGTTGGACGATCAGTCTGTTGAAGTCTTTGACTGTTGCTTTGGGTCATCAGCCTGTGATGTCACTCAAAGGCCAGGTGATGTGGTGTGGAATATGGGCTGTGTTGCTTCTCTGCCTCTGTTGGTGTGGCTTTCTGTTGATTCTACCACAATTGTACATCTCCTGATGCTTTCTTTGCTTTCAGGAAAAGTCTCAAGTGAAAGTTTCACCTTTTTCTGTATCAAGTCAGTCTTTTCCTGTAGCGATTCCTCAGAAGTGTCAACTTTCATTGTCGGGGGGGCTGTACACCCATCAGCCACTCTCTCTTCTTCTCTGTGCCGTGTCTTTGCTTTTTCTCCTCTCGTCGCTTCCATTCTTCAAGGCACCATTCAAGAGACCTTCTGAAATTTGAAAACTCAAGATAACTTTTATTTCTAATTCCAATTGTGTTTGAGCAGTCTGCTCTTTATGTTCAACCATGTTTGTCAATGGTGTCTTAATGCTAAAAATCTCACTGGTTGACAACAGCATTTCCCACATTCTATTTTTAGCAAAGCAGGTCTTCGTTGCAAGAGCAAGCAGAAAGCAATACTTATGCTTATCTAAGCATATTACAAATAATAATTCTATTATGTAATAATATTTTCTATATATTATAATGTTTCTATTATAATTTCAGTTCTATATTCTCATGCAGGTTTCAGAATAACCTAGTAATCATAAATGAAAATTTCCCATTCAACCTCTACTCATGTTGAATCAACAAGTCTCACTTACTAACATACTGTTGAACTAAAGTTTCTTTCTTTTTTTCAGTCACTCAATGTCGCTTTTAATCAACACTTTGAACTTATACAATTCTAATTCTCTACAATGGATTGATTTTTCATACTGTTTCTCTGGGATAATGAGATACAACTTTTTGGACGTCTTCAGATATAAGATATAACATTTTAGGCACGTGCATTCATAGTACTTATTTATATATCATGTGTTAAATATATTATATATATCATTATATATTTTAATTTATATATCATAAATAAATTTAGTCAATATATCATTTTATTTATCTATTTGTTTATCTATCCATCTATCTTTCAAATCCATTAGTCTTAAAATATGTCAATCATTAACTTTCTCTCAAGTGTACCAGCAATGTATCCTGTTTATTAAGATATGTCGTACGACACCACTTCAGTACACCCGACAGAAAGCAAGATAAACTGGGGGAGTGACTTTTTTGTGTCAGATATGTGTCACTTTGCTCACATCTGATTGGTCCTATTTCAGTTTGAGATCTCTAACTCAGAACATAACCTGCCCCAGAGCAGTAGCTGTGGAGTGTACGTTACTATGGCAATGAACGCAGCTAAAATCCAAGCCACTTACATGGTACCTAAAACCCAGGGTTGGTGCAAACTAAACTGAAATTTACCTGGCTAGCCAGCTAATCTGGCTTCATGGTACAGGCCCCAGAACTACGCCATCCTCAACAAGCAGTTAGTCTGAACGCTGCGTGTTTTCCATCTGTTTCACTGTGGCTAGAAGGGATACAACTCCGACCAGAAACGAACAATGAAATCTCATTTTCTACCTTTTAGACTGGGTTTTATTAACATCTACACCTACCCCTTACAATAATGAAAAAATTGTAATTGTTGTACAGTGTGACAAAAATTACGCTGTATTGATGTGCGCATGCCTAGTAGTGCCATACATATCCCTATTCCCTTCTAGCCTTAACCCAACGAGACTTCACTGTCAATGGGGCTTGGAAGTAGAACCTCTAAGTAATTTGACCTTATGTTGCAATCCAAAAGTCAGACATTTTCTGAATGTGCAAGAAGTCATATTCATTAGCAGCTATGCTATGGATAATCAACTAGAAGAATAACAAGATGGAAAATAAACTATTTGCGCTACAAACCAGTGTGTTTGTAATTACGACAATACAGTAGAATTATGTGTTAAGAATGACCAGTTTGCAATATCAAGCAGCATAACGACTGATTTGTGCAACTAGAAATAACTGGAAGGAAATGTTACAGTGGGAATTTACAATGGCTGTGCCATTGTGCATGTCTAGTAAAAGTTAAAGCACTTATTACAGTGTACTCAACTTCATCCCCATTGGTGTAAAAGCAAAGAAGTAAACATTGTTGCTTTCTATCTGGTAAGGATTTGGTGTTGAAGGCAAAGCGCTAAGCTGAAATAGTTTTATTATACATACGTACAGTATTATACATATTATTGTGAGAGGCTTTTTAAAACATTTTTGAGAAAATAGGTTCAGCTGTGTATTAGTAATGGTGACACATATACTGGTACAAACAGCATTGTTAATACTTTAAAGTGAAAAAAAATTAAGTATTTATTTTAATAAAGCTGTATGTGTACTTTTGAAACAATTTCCAATGCTGCTAGACCTTTCAGAGTCTATTCACCAATGCAAAAAATTCATCAAGTGAAGCTCATATACAGAATCGTTATAACACACGCTTAAAAAGAATAATACATACAGTTGCAGCAGGAAATTGCGCACAATTCTATCTCCCAGTTAAGGCAGAGATCAAGCACAGTGATGATAATCTAACCCACAGAATAGTCAATACACATGCAGCAGCACAAATTATATTGACCACAGCTGATCTGGGGTGCACCCGGCATCTCTCAGACATCTTCAGATTGTGTCCAGTTTTCACAATTCCTTTAGTTTGTGGTTCTGGGGTCACTGGGATTGGGGCAGAGGACGTCGGAAGAGCAAGATATGTGGTTCTATAAAGAAACGACGTCATGAACATGAATATCAACAGTGAGATGGCACATTTGTGACCCTGGACCACAAAACCAGTGTTAAGTCGCTGGGGTATATTTGTAGCAATAGCCAAAAATACATTGCATGGGTCAAAATGATTGATTTTTCTTTTATGCCAAAAATCATTAAGACATTAAGTAAAGATCATATTCCATGAAGATATTTTGTAAATTTTCTACTGTAAATATATCAAAACTTAATTTTTGATTAGTAATATGCATTGCTAAGAACTTCATTTGACAAATTTAAAGGCGATTTTCTCAATATTTAGATTTTTTTGCACCCTCAGATTCCAGATTTTCAAATAGTTGTATCTCAGCCAAATATTGTCCGATCATAACAAACCATACATCAATGGAAAGCTTATTTATTCAGCTTTCAGATGATGTATAAATCTCAATTTTGAAAAATTGACCCTTATGACTGGTTTTGTGGTCCAGGGTCACATATTTGGGCGAGTTTTTGACATCCTAGGAAACACACACACCGGGTTGATGGATCATGTAATGTACCCATCCTTGACTCTGCTGAACACCCAGATTTCTCCATTCTGTCTCTGACATCAGATGGGTCTTGGGAACTCTTTTGGAGATGTCCTTGGGAAGCATAACATGCCTGAAAATGAACGGAAAACACTACACTTTACCCTCGTTATAAGTGTAATTTTAACAGCTCAGAAAATATACTTAAGTATCATGTTTCTACTTATTTTGAACTTATGAAAACTAAATATTACTAAATGTCAACTTCGTTTCATTTTATTTGGTGATTCAACCGATGGTTAAGCAGCAGAACATTATTTATAACATTATAATAACTTTACATACCCATCACTGCTGTCTCGGGGACTCCAAAACATCAAAACGGAAAACATTAATTGTAAATTGTTCAGATGACTTAAATATTTGCCTACCTGTACTCGAATTTGTCGTCGTCATATTTGTCAGAGTAATAAATCTGCTTGTGGGACATAGCGTGTTGTTTCTGGATTAAAAACACATGAAATAACTGACATGTCAAACTACATTTACATCGTTTGTGTGTAGTAAACTAATACATGTCTTAACGTAAATAAAGGACAATAGTAGATATCAATTTTAATTCTCAATAAATGTTAGATTTTCTTAATACAGGTTTCATATCGTTCCCTCCAATGGAGGCTAACGTTAGCTAACTCAACGTTACCCTAACTAGCTAAAGAACGAATGAGGAAATTCAACGTTTATTCTGGATTAGTATATTCATGACACTTACTGTTTCTTCTTTCTTGTAAATGTAATAACTGTGGCGTTTACGTCATCAAATCATACTTTTGTTTGAATTAAAGTATTTCTCCCAAACGCAATTTGCAAAAACAACAACCGTAGCATACGTTTCCCTGGCGCTTGAACTTCCCTCTCAGCGCGTTCGAAGCCCGCCCATAAATGTTCGAATGTTTACAAGTCCTTTCTGATTGGACAAGATGTGAGGACATCACTAAGACGTCGAACTGTGTCAGTGGCTACTTTTCGTAAATAAAAGTCCCTATGGCCTAACTTCCTCTTTTTACTTTTTAATGTATGTATAGTCCTTCTTTTGATCTCATCTTTTGATTTCGATTCTTTATTCCTTTTCTTTCTATTTATGCTTTTTGTTATGAATGTATTTTATCCATTATTATGACCGATTACATTTATGTTCATTTTATATGTAATTGGTTTTCAAAAGGCATAGTTCATGACGGTGTTAACATCTGCAGGACTGCGCAACTCATCACAAGGTTCTGTGAGCTGATTCTGAATGTAAGACTTAACTCTTTATTTTTTCGTAAACTTAATGTTTTTTTAAATATTTTATTGTATTTTCTATTTATTTGTACTGTTGTAATATATATAATAATATATAATAAATTAATACGAATTCAATCATGCTGGCAGTGCCAGTGAACACTGAGTTGTGCACGTCGTCAGTGAGCTCTAGATGGCGCTAAAACCTAGTCTATGAAAACATCAGTATTTTCAGGTGTATTTAAATTGATTTTGCTGTGTATATATGATTTTGCTTCACATTTCAGTGCAGTTGGTCCTGAGATTGTCTGTAATAATCAATGTCTTATTATATATGTCTATATATAATATACGTTTTTCTCCTCTTCAAATAACAAGGAACTGGCGATATACGAGATGATTTGTGATGTACCTAATGCATTTATATAGTCTATCTACCCAGAAGCCCAAAGATTCACAATAATGATTAACAATTTGACTGTGATGTACAGTATGTGCGATAATGTATTTCACTTTCATACTGGTACCCAATCTATTGATTAAATTTTTAATTTATCGGAGTTGTCTGTACTTTGTGGTTAATGTGTGAAATGGCAGTAACATTTCTATTCAAATGTGGAGTATAATACTCTACAATACATATAGTATACGATAATATAACAAACATTTAAGCTTCTGTGCTTTGTGGGATTCAAAATCCGCAATCCGTCTAATCAAGGCCTAAACCAAATCAACCCAAAGACAGAGAAATATGAGATCCTGGAAGGATGTAAACAAACAACAACTATACATCCATAAAATACAATGAAAGTGTTCATGTTTTTTCCTGAGTTTAAAATAAAATGCTAAAATATCTCTAGATCTATCCATGCAAACATAACAGTTTAACCAAGGAAGACGGAAAATCATTTTCCTGTCCATTATTTTCATCGTTATCTGCCAAGACCTGGCCGTACTCGATCGATGACGGGAAGTTAAGGCGCTTCATCTGGAGCGAGGATAGTCGGGAATCTCAAAAAAAAACAGGTAAACAAAATAGCTCCCCGTGCATGAAAATACACAATCCGTAAAATAATACACACCTACATAAAATGCATGATCAAAAAGGCATAATGTGGCATCCACGTGAGGTTATTTATAAACAGGTAAATGTTGCCGTGCACATGCAGTGGCCTGTGCTTAAATGACCCTCGAGACGGGGCAGCAGGGACCCCGCCGTCATGACAGAACAAACCCAAAATACACCTCACATATCCGTTTATCAGCCCACCAGCTGTTTATTTATCAGTCCAGCAACACTGAAGCCACATGTAAGGGACAACATGTGACAGAAGCCCTTTAATCGTACGGTTAGCGATTCAGTTTCGGTCCACATTTGTAGTTAGCCAGGTCAGCTGCAGGTTTTAGCCGTTCTCAGACAATTGTATTTGTCATAAATATATTCAATTAATCTCCGTAACGTGCTGAGTTGATACTGCATCAATATATTTTTTATTTATCAATTATGCATTTATGCAATGTTTTTATTTCATGTAAGAGGGCTTTGTATTCTTGTGTTGATACCATAGCAGCTTTAGCGTGCTAAACAGGCTCTTTTACCTTTAAGTGATCCATTGTTAGGCAAAAAATGGATGCTGGATCATAATATTACCTTATATGTGTTTAAAATGATTTATTTTTCATATTCCATACGTGAATATGCATTGCAGTTCAGTCACCATTGCTAAGTTTACAGAGGCATTACGTGGCTGTTAGCCAAAGCTAACAAAAGCCGCTCGGTGTCATTTGGTGTTGCGCTATATATATATTTATATATATGTTATTTTTGCTGCAGAAGTAAAGAAAAGAGCTAATATAGCTGGATATATGTGGCTAAATCGTTAAGTAAATTTCACTTCATATACCTCACCTCGAAGCGTTTCTGTTACGGATAAAAACTGATAGCTTGAGTACTTGAATTGTAAATGAACTGTGTTTGTGCAAAAAATAATTTTTATATATTTTAAACTCACTTTATGAAAACAGATGACTTGCTATGGTATACTGTTAAAAAAATATAGTTAAAACATTAGCCCCTGCATTAAAGATCCCATTGAATCACACCATATTACTATATTTAAAAAAATAAATAAATAAAAATTAGCTGTTAATAAATATGATGAGCTCTTGTCCAGTCTTTTTTTTTTTTTTTTTTTTTTTTTTTTTGAATGTAATGTTAACACAGGACTTAACGGGACAGTTTACCCAAAGTAGTTAGTTCACATCATTTATTAACTGTCATGTTGTTCCAAACCTGTATAATTATATTTCTCCTATGAAACACAAGATATTTTAAAGAATATTGACAATCAAACTGTGTTGGTGACTATTGACTTCCATTGTATGGACGAAAAAAACACAGATGTTTCTCAAAATATCATCTTTAGTCAGGTTTGGAACAACATGAAGTAAATAATTGAGGTTTTTATGCAATTGTTATCACAGTTTTCTTACATGTTATTTTCATGTGTTCTAGGATTGAGTCCACTGACCCGGCATGGGGGACATGAAAACCCCCGATTTTGATGACCTGTTGGCAGCGTTTGACATTCCTGACATTGATGCCAAAGAGGCTATCCAGTCCGCCCCAGATGAGGTAGAGGGGCATCAAGGAGCAGGCGGAGGATCCCTCATAAAGACTGGTGATGCTTCAGTAAGTGGAAGTTCAGCCTTAAGATCACCCAGCCCATCCACGGATTCTCAGAGCGACCCATCTAATGTGAGTGTGATTGTGAAGAACCGTGTTCGCCCTGAGCCCTTTGATGGTGGCGACAGCTCGGTACCAGACCCATTAAACCATAATGGATTTGTGTCTTCCGGTGGGTCAGTGCATATGTCTCAGTCCCGGGGCCAGCCGAATGGGGAACAGTGGCCCATATGCAGCTCAAAGGCGATTCCAGAGACTCCAGGAGCGCTTGGATCTTCCAGCACTTCCAAACAGGGCAGCAACATCTTCAATAAGCTGAAGCCCTTGATGGCACAAGGTGCTGGAGACTCCGTTGGAAGGGCCCGGAAGATGCAGCTTCTGCAACAGCAACATATGCAGCAGGAAGTGAACCTAGAAGGTGCGGACAAGGCAAAAGCTCCTGCGATTCCTAGTGGGACAAGTGGAGCAGCATCTCCTTTCTTTCCCCCACCAAAACCACTTCTTTCCACTCCCTCTACAGCTTCATCCTCTTCACCGTCATCATCCTCTCCTTCGGTTGGTTCCCGTGTTTCTGGGGCTGTGGCATCGTCTCCGCTGGCTACATCTCTAACAGAGCCATTTAACGGATCACCACGTCTTAGTTCGTCGGCTTTCAGACGTGTAGATTCAGATGAGGAGGATTCGGATCGTGATTCCGGAGGATCTCTGGTCATCCATGAGAGTCCAGACTCTCCCACTCCACCGAAACTATCACGTCGGCTGAGGTCACCTCCAGAAAATTCACAGTCTCCTTCTCTCCCTCCTTCGACATCCATATCGCCCAGCGCTTACCCCAAACCAGGTGACATTCCCTTGGCATCACCTGCTTCACCTCGAGCTCAACAGAACTGGCTTTCTGCACCAGTCCAAACTGGAACCGGAAAGAGTTTACCCCAAGAAGAGCGAAACCCAGAGCATGTGATAGAAGAACGAGATTCTCCAGAGAGCCCCGAGCCAGAGATGCCCAAGTCCTCCATGCCAACATCTGCAGTTACAAAAAGATCCTGCAGCCCAGCAGTTGCCTCTTCATCACCATCTGCCTCCCTCCAAGAACCTAAGGAGGAAGAAGAGGAGATGGAGGTAGACAAAGGTTCAGCAGAGAATGGACAAGATGTGGCTAATACAGATAGTAAGGATGGCGGGAAAAGGGATGGAGAGAAAATGGAGGTAGATGCTGCACAATCCCTTCCAGCAGACACCGGATCACCGAGCAGTGGTGGAAAAGCTGTATCTGGCGGAAATGCTCCTTCCAGACCTCTTAAAGTCCGTATCAAGACCATTAAGACATCTACAGGAGGTATCACACGCACGGTTACCCGAGTAGCAGGTAAGGGAGGCACTGCCAATGCAGACAAAGATGCAAGTAAAGCCCAAATGGGAAGTCGAGCTGGTCCTGCGAAAGGCGCCAAAAAAAATGACGGTCAAGTGGTAAAATGCTCAACTTTACCAGTATCCACTCTAGAAGCCAGTAGTGCCATGATAGCCGCAGCCAGCAAGGTCCAAAACAAAATGGCAATGCAATCCGATAAAACAAAAGTCTCTGCCACAGCAGTGAGCATCACAAAAGCCACCACTTTACCAGTCACGCCAGCCGTTGGCGGGATAAGCGTGCGACCTACGGTTGGTAAAACTGCCAATGGAGGTACCGTGCCGTGTAAACCAGCGTCTATCGTCAACAGCACCGGTGCTGTTATTTCCCGTAGCCAGTCTAGTTTGGTTGAGGCGTTCAACAAGATCCTGAACAGCAAGAACCTGCTGCCCAGCTACCGTCCGGATCTCTCGACCCCGCCACCCCCTGAATGGGGTCTTCCTATGCCTGCTACTGGCTACCGCTGCTTGGAGTGCGGAGATGCTTTTGCTTTAGAGCGCAGCCTGGCGCGACACTACGACCGGCGCTCTTTGAGAATAGAAGTGACGTGTAATCACTGCGCAAAGCGGCTGGCTTTCTTCAATAAATGCAGCCTGTTGTTACATGCTCGGGAGCACAAGGAACGAGGCCTGGTCATGCAGTGCTCACATTTGGTTATGAGACCAGTTACAGTGGAGCAGATGATTGGCCAACAAGACACTACTCCCATTGGTAAGTTTTGCAACATGCTGTCTTTTTGTCTCAATTTAAATAAGATTGTTTCAGCTTAATATTTAAGAATAAATTCAAAGATTTTCAGCCAACTGTTACCTGCACCCAGATATCCCAGTGTATTTATAAGAAAAAAAAATCGGTGCTACTTGACAAAATAGAGAAGACCTGTGGCGTTCTCTGTTGCCAAAAACACCCATAATGCAATTCTGATTTTGGAATCACGCTGCTGTCGAATGCATAAGTTCAATCTGTAGTTTCTGGAGCTGTCAAAAGCCTGGGACTTTTGTTAAAACTACAGATCAAGCTTCCACATTTTTGTATTCCCGCCCACAGACAGTCGGATCAATAGAGGTGTGCGGTAACAAAATCAAAATTGCATTGTGGGTGTTTAAGTTTTTGGCAAAAGAGATCCTTTTCTGTTTTCTCGAGTCATGTAGCACCGATTTTTTAAAAAAATTCACCTTTCTTCATAGACAGACTAGATTTATTTAAAGCCCATCTTGTCAGCAGTGAAATAATCTTAAATGTTCTCATTTCTCTAGGTATGCTCTCTCCACCTCTGTCATCCTCCACCACCCCGACAGGGACCACTCTTGTACCGTCCACTTCCAGTCCACTGAAGGACTCCACTTCTCCAGGCACAGTTTCAACCCAGCCCAGCCCTGCTCGCCGTGGACCCCAGAGTCCCCAGGCCCTGATGCCACTGCCCTGCAAGAAGGGCGAAGCCCTGCAATACCACAACTTCAAGTGTCCTGAATGTCAAGCCCAGTTTTCAAGCAAGGCTGAATTAGTGACCCATTTCCAGCAAATCAGAGCTACTCCTAATTCGGTAAGTTGCAACATTGTGAATGTGTTCAAATTTTTTTTTTCTGTTGGTCTATTGGGCCAGTATTTCAGATTTTTTTTTAAATGGCCTGCCAGAAATTTTGCTAAGCACACCACATAGATAATTTTTAACTTTAATTTTCAGCTATGTGTTTTTATCTCTCGGAAATAAATTGTAATAAAAACCAAACACACACATTTTAAAATTGTAATTAGTCTGTCGTCTCCAAATAATTTTCTCCAAATATTTTAATTTGCAATAATTGCTAGTAATTAATTGTTAAATGACTAAATGAAAGATTCATGCACAGATGTTTAATGCAACTTTGTAAATTGTTGCATAAGAAATTAAAAATATATATTAAGTAAATATTATATATATGTGTGTGTGTGTGTGTGTGTATTCATATATATTAAGTAAAGTTTTGCATTGAATGCTATTTTTATTGCAATGAATGCTATTTTTATTGAATGAATTTACATAATGTTTTCATGAACAATTTACACATTTACATTTGCTAATGTTTCATAAATAATGTCCAGCATCAGTAATGTGTAAGTGTATGTGTAAACTGCTTTATTTACTAACTCCTTTATGTTGTCCCTGTCTTTCTGTTTCAGACTTGTATGCTTTGCTCTCCCCCCATGATGCTGCCTAACTGGTGCAGTGTTTCAGCCCATCAGCGGATCCATAAGCACCGCGCACCCCACGTGTGTCCAGAGTGTGGAGGCACTGCTCGCCAGGCCACATTTCAGACCCATCTGGAAGAGTCTTGCCTGCACTTTGCCAGGCGCATCGGTTACAGGTTCCTGGCCTTTAAATTCCTTTCAGTGTTTTGTGATATCGCCTACTTGCACCTGCTCAAATCTACTTCCTTTATACCAGGTGCTCCAGCTGTCAGGTTGTGTTCGGAGGTTTGAATTCCATCAAGTCCCACATTCAAACAGCTCATTGTGAGGTGTTTCATAAGTGCCCCAATTGCCCGATGGCCTTCAAATCTGCCCAGAGCGCCCAGGGGCACATCACTTCCCAGCATCCCGCCCTTACAGCTGCCCAGGCTAAGTAGGTTGACCCCTCACACACAGCTTTTTGTGATTAGTGCTTAATATTTTGTTTTAAAAAATACATTCTTTAACTCTAAAAATTCATATACTAATTCTGCAGGATGATCTACAAGTGTGTCATGTGTGACACAGTGTTCACCCAGAAACCTTTGCTCTACATGCATTTTGACACTCACCTGGCCAAACAAAAGGTGCATGTTTTCAAATGTCCAGACTGCACTAAACTTTATGCCCAGAAAGGGTCCATGATGGAACACATCAAGGTAAATACCTTATTAATAATAATACCAATACATAATAAAAACAACAAAAATATTAATAATAATAATAATTATTATTATAAAGAGTGCATTTGAGGATATTAATTGTTTAAGATTTAAATTAATTACTTGTTATTTTGCCTTTTGTGTTACCCATTCTTTCCACTTCCTGTAAAGAATGTGGTGTCAGCAAAGGCATACAGTAAAACTCTTGGTTTGGCCTTTACAAAGTGGTTTCTGTGTATCACCTTGTCTAAAGCTCATACCAAGTACAACAGCCACTTCAGTGTGAACTGTCACATTTTCCTGTCAGTCACGCTCATGCTTTTAACCAGAGCTGTCTTGTAATATTTCCCATTAGACTGCTCATAGAGGCCTGTCCGTCAAAGCCGAGGCTCCGCCCACCACCTCATCTCCAGTCTCAGCTCCTTCCAGCAACTCCACCTCTAAACCTAAACCCACAGAAAACAATTCAGATGAGTTGAGCCAAGGACAGGGAGAGGAGGATGAGGAGGGGGAAGAGGAGGAGGGAGAGCATGAAGGGGAAGAGAGAGACGAGGGAGAAGAGGAGGAGAATGAGGAGGAAGATCAGGTGAGCTCTCCAGAAAGCGGGAGTATGGAGTGGAGGTGCAAAGAGTGCAAGAAACGCTTCGCTGAGAGAGAAGAGTACATCGACCACATGAAGAACGAACATGGCACGGTAGGTGCTTAAAAATGTGTGTGTGTATATATATAGAGAGAGAGAGAGAGAGAGAGAGAGTTTATATAGTTTATATTTAGTTATTTTATTTTTCAGTGTTTATTTTTAAAACATGTATTCCATTTCACTTTACAAAGAAAATAAAGTTTTTTAGTAAGATTTTAATGAGACTTTGTGAGCATAAGAATTTGATCAAAAATACAAAAACGATAATATTGTGAAATATTATTATAATTTAAAAGAACTTTTGTGGAAACGTAATATATTTTTTATGATTTTTTTTTATTATTTTGATTAATAGAATGTTAAAAAGAACAGCATTTATTTAAAATTTATAATTTTTAATGTCTTTATTGATGACTTTATTGATGATTTAATGACTTAATTTGTAATGTCTTTGTCACTTTTAATCAATTTAATGTCCTTGCTGAATAAAAGTAATATATATATATATATTAGTGCTGCCAAATGATTAATCGCGATTAATTGCATCCAAAATAAAAGTTTTTGTTTACATAATATATGTGTGTATACTGTGTATATTTATTATGTAAATACAAACACATGCATGTATATATTTAAGAGAACTATGTTATGTTTATATATTAAATATATTTATATATAATATAAGAATATAAATGTATATACATGTAAATATTTTCAAAATATATATTGTATGTGTGTGCATTTATGTAAGGGATAATCAACAGCTAGCCGTGCATTAAAGTGCCCCTATTATGCCATTTTTAAGGTTGCTCATATTGTTTTATGAGTCTCCTAAAACAGGTTTACATGCATCCAAGGACAAAAAACTGTTTAATTTTCTCAAAAAATAGCTTTAATGTTATCTCATTTCTAAATGATTCCTAAACGACTCATGCGAAGCAGTTCGAAGAATCAGTCTCTATAAACCCCGTCTTTCCGTGAGCACTCGCTGCTGTGATTGGTCAGATGGCGCAGTCCTTTGTGATTAATCTACCGCGTACAGCGTGAATGACAGCCATGGGCGGACATTATGTAAATGTGTTACTTCGTGACGTACAGCCGTAACAGAATAAGATTCAAATTCCTAATGACTCGTTTAGGCGATTGCGAGCCGACTCTTTTTTTGATAGACAATAACTTTATATATCGTGCACTTTCAGCTTCACAACTTTGCAGAACGTTTATGTTCACATACTGCTACGTGACACACTGCATGAAAGGTAATATTCGAAAAGGCATAATAGGGGCACTTTAAAGGATTTCAATGCACAACGTGGAGGCAAAGAACTGCCCGACACGAAGCAGAGGGTGGTTGCCTCCGCGAAGTGTATATTTATTTATTTATTTATTTTAAGCCATTAAGCCTCCAATATGCCATGGATGACAGTATCCAAAACATTTAGAGATTTTTTTTTTTTATTATTATTGTATATTTAGTTTACGATAAATTATTCAAATTTCTTTACATTTGTGATATGCCTGTCTTTTTTTTCTTCCTCTAGTTAATGAAGAAGTTCCCCTGCAGACTGTGTGAACGCTCATTCAGTTCAGCCAACAGCCTTCGTCGACATGTCCGGATAATACATGAGGGCGTCAAGAGAGTCTTCCGCTGCCCGTGAGTCAAACATTAATTAACCACAAATTTATTTGAATCTTTCTTTTCCTCCCTAAAAACGATTCTTCGTTTGTTTAGTTTGCCCCTCTAATTCTGCATATATTGTCCATATATACTTCTCTCCTCAGGCACTGCTCAGAGGGCAAGCGTACGTTCAGTAGTCGTCTGATTTTGGAGAAGCACATTCGTGTCAGACATGGGATCAGAGCTCGACAAACAACAGACAGACCGGTCAGTTTAGACACTTCACCTCTTTAGAGTTCAGAGGTATTTGATTATCCATATATTAATTTTAACTTCCTCTCCCAGAATGCTCCAAACACCAGAAAGCGTTCGCTTCCGGGCGACGGGGCAGGCAGCTCGTCTGAGCTTGACAACGAGGGCGGAGCTCCACCAGTAGGGGGCGGCACCGATACCGATGACGTCGCAGGAGAAGACGCCTCAGGTCCGGCCAAAAGAACTCGAGCGTCTGAGAACCGGCCGCTCGAGCAGGAAGAAGATGACGGCACGTTCCGCTGCACACCCTGCGGCTTCACCTCACAGGATTGGGAAGAGTTCCAACGCCACATTCCCATCCACTGTGACGCGGAAAACGCACCGCAGCAATGCCTGCAGTGTGGCGCCTGCTTCGCCTCGGCCGGCTCGCTCAGCCGACACAAATTCATCACGCACCGTTTACGCCAAGGTCAGCATGACAATCGGGGTGGAAATGCATCACCTGGCGCGTCGCCACAGGACGGCTCGCCATCCTCACCTAAAGCGGGCGAGGAGGGGGAGGGAGGGGTCAGCTGCAGGGTGTGCGGCCGGCGCTTCGACAAGGCCTCGGACCTTAACACGCACTTCCGCACACACGGGATGGCCTTCATCACGGCACACAGGACCGACAAGCCCTTGTAGAACGAGCGAGATGGAACAAGACAAGGGAAAGCCATTGCAAAATGGGTCACGGCTTTGGACCATTCAAGACGAGTTTAAGATTAATACATATAATTTGGAAAATTCCACCTGTCGTTATGATTGTAACGTGATCTGTCTTCCGAAACACAAAGATATTAAAGTTATTTCCCCCTTTCCTCCCTGTTTGTTACATCCTCAGCATTTTAAATGAATTTAGGTCAAAAAGGTCAAATTGTATCTGCTCAAACTACTTTGTCGAGCAGCTTGGCGTTTGCTGGGTTTTGCATCAACCTGCAAAAAGCATTAAAGCAAAAAGGGTGCTAGTGAAGGTTTTTTTAAAATAAAATAAAGGAAAACACTGACTTTTAAATGTAACGATATTGTACAGACATTGTAGTACTGATATTTATTTATATTGAAGCATTCATCAGTCTTTTGATAATTGTTGAACTTTAAGTGAGGTGAAAAATTTTCATTTGTGCAAGGAGATACACAGCAGACGTATATGAGGTCAAAGATGGATTGTAAAGTTTAGTCAAAAAAGGTCAATATAAGTAAACATGGATACATTTCAGTCACAGATACACTTGAGCACATTTTATGTGTATAAATGCAGTACATCAGTTTGATATGGTTGTTGAATTTGGAAATGTGAATAAGTTCAGTCTTTGTATTGTTTTTCTCCTTAGCTGAAAGTCAATATTGAAATACTACTAGTGAAAGTTTGCGTTCGGAGCCTGGTGTAATTTTTACGACTTCATCTGAATCGGCATTGAGTTTGAAGGATTGCTTGTGTGTGTTTTATGATGAATTATGTACAAATATGAATGTCGTTTGTGTTTTTTTTCTTTGATAAGAGTCTTTTCTATCAGAAAGTTCTGTGCTTGTCGAAAACCACATTTCTTATAAATAATATTGTGATCGTGTAAATCATCTGTGTGAGTGTGACTTTCTATCCCTCCAGTAATATATGTATATGTCCCATACATAGTCTATAGACAGCCATCTTATTCTGTGATGACCTGCCTGTTTCACTGCCGTACATCTGTGTCAGTTCTCTTGCCCTTCTTTCTAAATAAAACAGTAAATTGGTACGGTACAGAGCACGGTGTCCTTGATGATTCATGTCCCAGTGCATGCTGGGAACTCCAACACTAGTAAAATGCACAGTTTCATATCATCATCATTAGCAATATCACTGAATCCAATGCAATTACTTCTGAAACTCCTGGCAGTGAAAATTCATAGAAACTTAATATGTAACTTAAGGTCACATTTTTCAGTGCCATAGTTAACATGAACTGATGTTGAGCAACATATTTTTTCAGGATTTATTAATGTTTGTTAACGTTAGTATTTATAAAAACAATTGTTCTTCGTTCAGGTTAGTTCACAAAACTTGTTGAAACAAATTGCTGAAATGATTCATCAATGTTAACAAATATAACAATATTATAAAGTCTTACCACTTTATTAGAGAATTCAGTAAATGATTTTTGATAAAGCTAGCAAAATATGAATATAAAGTACAATATTTCTGTTGAATTTATTGAGCAGTAATTCAACAGTAGGCAAGACAGTATATCATGTAGATATTGTGCTACATTATTTTAAACAGAAATGCATTTTTAGACATATCCTTTAAGGTTTTACAAAGTCAATGATGAGCATTAACAAACCTAATTAAAAAAAATCAAAATCACAAGATGTAGAAGATCACCATAAGCTCACCCAGTTCATATACAACAAAGACAACTTTTTCATATTATTTCTTTTAATATCATATTAACACAACATAATACAATAATCCTTAAATTAAATGTATTTAGCATATAAATATTAAATTCAAATTTTGCAGGTTCTTTTCACTTCAGCCGATGTCTGCTGAGGTTATGGAAAAGATCACGTCCTTGCCGTTTTCTTTAACGGTGTCAAATTTTGGCTGCATACCATCCAGCTCCACAGTTTGCTGGAGCACAGCTGTCAGGTCTTCAGCATCCTCAGGCTCTGAGTCTGGATGATGAACTCCAATCAGCAGCTCATAGAGTAATGCGCCCAGGAAAGCACCCACACACGTTACAAACACAGGTACCCACCACCAGCCATGACCAGACCTGGCACACAACAGCTCTCATGTTAGTGTCCAAGAATTTTTTTTTTTTTTACACATGCACAAATGTATTGTCCTGTTGTTCTTTACATTGACAATGCCAAACACTTATGTTGCATGTCTGTACTGGGGGAAAAATGGTATAGAAACAATTTTCACTCAGAAATTACAAGTAAATCTCACAAATAATAACAAGAAATTGTAAAACATTGAATGAAATGTGTAATTAATTGTGAAGTAGAAACACTTAAGTAGCATTTTCATGTAAAACATACTCCAATAATGTTTCATTTACAATTTCAACAAAAATAAAAATAATAATAAAAATTACAGTTAATGTGGACTTCATATACTACTTTAGTTTGTATATAATATGCGATACCATTTAAAAGTTTTTTGTTTTTTTTTAATAAATTTTATTAAACAGGAATGCATGGCTGCTTTTTTGGCTGCTGTCCCTTTAAGAGCTGCTGCTGCTGAACATGACACGGATCTGACACACATCACTTTACCTTTTCTAACCCACTTCAGTTCTTAAAGTCTCAAATGAGTTGAATCGAGGGTGTTAGGTGTGTTTTCCTACTTGCTGAAGGGCACATGTAAATATGACATTTATTATAATGGGTTTATGTGAAGATCGTTTTAAGTTCACTTAAATTAGAAGTTATTTAGTCTAATAAATGCTTTGTAATGTTGAATGGCTAATCAATGGTTAAAAATTGGGGGAAAAAACTATTTCATAGAGACATCAGAGTTATACTGGCCTTCAGTCAAAAAAAGCCGTTTATACACATATTAAAAATGTACAGTATGTTGTTTCTACATTAATTTGAAGATTGAATGTGAAATTATTGCAATGTAAAAGTATTTTTAGAAACTTTAATGTTAAGAGGGATTAATCGTGATTAATCGCAATTAATTTAAGAAAAAATGTGCGTATATATATATATATATATATATATATATATATACTGTATGTATATATATATATATATATATATATATATATATATATATATATATATATATATATATACACACACACACACACACAGTCATGTGAAAAAGTTAGGACACCCTATTGAACCCATGGTTTTCTGTATCAGGGCATAATAAAAAAATATCTGGTCCTTGGCAGGTCTTAAATTCTGGAAAATAAAACCTCATATGAGCAACAGCACATGACATATTGCACCATGTCATTATTTATTATTTTTTATTTATTTTACAAAAATAAAGCCAAAATGGAAAAGCCATGGGTGACAAAGTTAGGACACCCTTACTGTTAACATAAGAATTAAGGGGGTAAGTAGCATTCAGGCACTGCTAATCCAATGCCTTTGATTAACTGATCATCAGCAAGTGTGAGCACCTCTATAAAAGCAGACGTTTTGGCAGTTTGCTGGTCTGGAGCCTTCAGATGTGTGTTAACACAATGCCAAGGAGGTAAGACATCAGCAACGATCTTAGAGAAGCAGTTGTTGCTCCCATCAATCTGGGAAGAGTAATACAGCCATTTCCAAACAAACTGAAGTCCATCATTCCACAGTGATGAAGATAGTTCACAAGTGGAAGACATTCAAAACAGACCCTAATCCCCCTGGAGTGGACGTCCAAGCAAATTCACCCCAAGATCAGAGTGTGTAACGCTCAGAGACAACCCAAGAACTTCACTACAGACTCTACAGCCTCAGTTAACACATTAAATGATAAAGTTCATGACAGTACAATTAGAAAAATATGGGACATGTATGGCATGTTTGGAAGGGTTGCCAGAAGAAAGCCTCTTCTATCTAAGAAAAACATGGTAGCACAGTTTAGGTTTGCAAAGTTGCATCTGAACAAACCATAAGACTTCTAGAAGATTGACCTTTGAACAAATGAGACCAAAGTGGAGATGTTTGGCACAGCACCACATTTGGTGAAAACCTAAAGAGCATATCAGCACAAACACCTCATACCAAAAGTTAAGCATCCTGGTGGAGGGCTGATGATTTTGGGTTTGTTTTGTAGTCATAGGACCTGGGCATCTCACAATCACCGAGTTGACCATGAACTCTTCTGTATATCAAAGTATTCTAGAGTCAAATGTGAGACCATCCGTCCAACAGCTAAAGCTTGGCCAAAACTGGGTCATGCAAGAGAACAATGATCCCAAGTTCACCAGCAAATCTACAACAGAACGGCTGAAAAGAGAAGAATCAAGGTATTGCAATAGCCCAGTCAAAGTCAAGAGCTCATCCTGACTCAAATGCTGTGGTGAGAGTTGTGCATAAACGAACGCTCACAAACCTCAATAAACTACAGTAAAGTTGTAAAGAAGAGAGCAGGGACAAAATTCCTCCAGAACAATGTGAGAGACTGATAAAGTCACACAGAAAATGATCACCAAGTTATTACTGCTAAGAGTGGTTCTACAGACAATTGAATCATAGATTGTCCTAACTTTGTCACACATGGCTTTTCCATTTTGGCTTAATTTTTGTTAATAAAATAATAACATGGTGTGATATGTCATGTGATGTTCATCTGAGGTTTTATTTTCCAAATTTTAAGACCTCCCAAGGACCAGATAATTTTTTTTATTATGTCCTGATACAGAAAACCATGGAATTCATTAGGATCTCCTAACTTTTTCACATGACTGTATGTATGTATGTATGTATGTATGTATATGTATGTGTGTGTGTGTGTGTGTGTGTATAATATATTGAGTGTATGTTAAACTGACCTGAACACTTCATCTCCCCAGCCAGCAATGTAAGAGAAGAGTCTTGGGCCGAAGTCTCGAGCCGGGTTGATGGCATATCCGCTGTTAGACCCCATCGAGATGCCAATCACCAGGACAGCTGCTCCTACCAGGACAGGCTCCAGACCAGGAGGAGCTGGTGTGTTACAAGGATCTCCCAATGCAAGAACACACACTAGCAGAGCAGCTGTACCAATTATCTGCAGGACAAGCTCAAGATAATGCGGTCTGTCTACACAGTTCACTTCAGATCAAACTGACAAACACATTTTTAAAGTTTTGCTCTTTTAAAAGCCTTGTTAATGTTACATGACTTTGACAGAGTGTGAACTGAGCTAATACATTTACAGACACAAACTAAAAATACGCTTTACAAACATATGACCAATAGGTGGCACAAAAAATTACTGTGTTTGAAAGTGAGTCATTGAATCAGTCAATCGTTCAGTGCATTCATTCAAAAAAAATACATGCATTCTACTGTGGCTTCTTTTGGAACAATTTTCAATGGCTGACAATAACTGACAGTATTGTATATAAAAGCTGTGTAAGCTACTTTTGCATAAAAGCATCAGAATAGGTCATTCTGTTATGAATGAACATAATTAGCTTTGATTATTTGGTTATGTTGATCTTATGAAAGTATTGTGTCTTGAGAATAGTCTTAGCATTTCAAACAGTAGATTTCAATGTTTCGTATATTATGCTGACCTGGTCCACCACTCCTCCCCATAGACTCAGGTAGTCTGCTGGATAAGTTGAGAAGATACCAGCGGTGGCAGTGGCACCACTAACTGTCAGATGCCCTCCAGTGAAATCCATTATGGCATCTGTGAACAAACACTTATGAATAGAAAAGTGTCTTCATTTGGACGTACTTGTGTATTTTTACATATACATGACCAGTCAAAATTTTGGATCACCATAAGATCACCGTAACCAAATATTCAAGACTAATAATGTTAATTCATAACATAATGTAAAATGTAATATACTGTAAATCTAATTTATCCCTGCGATGGCAAACCTGGATATTCAGCCATTAAAAATGTGGTAACCATGCAATACCTTAAAGAGCTTTTTCTGACTGGTTATAAAAACTAATTTTGTTGATATAAATTCATGTATTTAGGTTAATATTGTTGTAAAATATATTAGATAATAGTTTTTAGAAATCATTATATACCAAATTTTCAGTCTAGTCTTCAGTGTGATATTCTATTATGCTTAGTTGGAGCCTAATTGTCTTTGAATGGGTTTACATATTACATATTATTGAATATGTTTTCAACATTAATAATAATAATAATAAATGTTTTTTGAGCAGCAAATCAGCATGTTAGAATAATTTCTGAAGGATCTGAAGAAATAACGACTGAACACTGGAGGAATACTTTACATTTTCATCACAGGAACAAATTACATTTTGAAATATATTCTAATAGAAAACTGTTATTTTAAATTGTAATAATATTTCACAATATTAAAGTTTTTACTGTATTTTTGTTCAAATAAATATAGCCTTAGTGACCATAGGAGACTTTTTTTTCAGAAACAGTAAAAAATATCAACTATTCCAGACTATTTCGACACACTATTTTCCTGTTTAATATACTGTAAAGCTGCTTGGACACAATCTGCATTGTAAAAAGAGCTATATAAATAATGGTGACTTGACTTTTGACTGGTAGTGTAGATAAGATAGATCAAGTAGAATGAGATTCACTCACCATAGTACTGAAGAGCAACAGTTGCTGCAGCCAAAAATGCACCTAAGAGCTGCGAGCACACATAGAATGGAAGGCAAGTCCAGGAAAACCTGCCCAGGACACACAGGGTGAGGGAAACTGCTGGATTCAGGTGAGCTCCTTAAACAGATGAGAAATGTATTCATTCACATGTATATACAGGGACTTATGTCTTAATATCCAAGCTGCTTTAGAGATTTTATACCTGATACTCCTTTTGCCACATAAATCCCAAATGTGGTGCCCAATGCAAACCCGAGGTTGATTGACAGGTATTCACCCTTAGTGTTTTGAGAGGTCGTCACCTGGGCAACTGATCCACACCCAAAAAGCTGAAGAGAAGGTGGCATCAAGAAAAATATAAGGAATTATCTAGTGTGAATGTTTTACACAGACACGTTGTCTATAATGAAAAGGTTTATGGCACAATAAGATTGCTGTGCATTTTGGTAAGTGAAGTTTCTGTTTAGTGCCAGAATTAGTAGTTCTAAGTCAAGTTTCATCTCCAAAATATTGCTGAAATTCTTTGCACATTTGCTACAGAAAACATTTAAAGGGCAGAAGGCGCTATATCTGACTCAAAGATAATGGGATATACTAAAGATAAAAAAAAAAAATTGTTATACGTTTTCATAGCTTTACCAATGCAAACATGTCTACATAAACAAAATATCATAGCAATCTCATAAAACTGGTTAAAAACAATCAAAATTTTGCTGAGATACAAGTTAACGCCACATATTTCCATATTACAAATACAGCTATGGAGGCTGACTTACTATCAAAATATAGACTCCGAAAAATTCCGCCAGACATTCCCTGAACAAGCTGCTCTTGATTCGGCATCTCCTCAGCAGACGATCCATAATTTCTGCCCACTGTACTTTCTGTCTTTCTGTTCGTTTACAATGAAAGTAAATGTAGGCCAGGACTTTCTCAGGGCTCCATACAGAAGGTCTGTAATGAAAAGACCCAGTCAGAATGCATGGTCTCTCCCCCCCCAAAAAAAACGTTTAGGTAATTATCACATTGCATAAGTAAACGCAAGACTATCTGTGGTGGTTAAAGTGTGTGTCTGGGCAAGGAATGACAATTACATGCAGTACATTGCCCTTTTGTGTAATAAAACGATGAGCAGTTTATTGTTAACTTTTATCTGTGATGCACTGCTGGCATATACCAGATTTATGCATAAATCTTCTACTATTCATTTTAAACAAAAGCTTAATGACCTAATTCATACAAAATACCTTAATTTTTAAAAGTGTGTGTGTGTCCTTAGAGTAAAATAAAAGATACAGAAGATGCCTTATTTTTAGCTGAAACATTTATCCATTAACCAATATCCAGTTAAGAAAGAAAACCAAGTTTATGTTGTCTCATAACTAATATTCACAAGCACATACATAAATGTATATCTCTCATGCATATCTAATGGCTCAGGCCCCATTTTCTCAGTGTTTTTCCTAATGAACTAGTTCTCTGGGTAATTAAGCAAAGTTACACTAGTTGACATATGATGTGTAAATGTCTGACCCTGAGGTCCATGATTGCTTCCAGAAGAGTTAATGCGTCCATGCGGCTGTTCTCAATGTTCTCTCCTCACAGTTATGTAAGTCTCACCAACAGACTAAAATTACAGCCTAAAACGATTTTCTACACCATTGGTTGGGATCAAAATGTGAAATCAGCTTTTGAGGTTCTCATATCTGTAGAGCTTGTGTCTTTTATCTACTTAGGAGATAATCATTTATATAACTGAGTATAAAGTCAATCTCCATAAACTCGATGTCACTAGATAAAGATCAAATTGTGTGCAAAGCTAACCAACTCTCACCAGAGTTATGGGCATGATACGAACTATAACCAGCAGTGTGCCAGGTTGTGCCTATATCTTTGACCATGATGTTCCTGATGTGTTATTTTATGGGTGAATACAAAATTATTACTTTGTTTTCACTGTTAATTCACTTTAAATAACTTAACTATTGTTTGCTTGTTAGCTTACATTGTCAGCATTGCACTAAATGCTTCAGACTGTCAGTCAACAAGAGCAGACAGAAAAACCTGTGACAGGTCTAGATGTGGCAGAACTGGGTCAGCCTGTTGTGAGACAATACTGACAGATTCAAAATGAAACACTTTTTGTTGCCAAACATACCCTGTGAGATCACATTCTGGAAACTGAAGAGCTAGCTGATTAATTTTAAGATTCAAAGAAATAAATAGTGCTGTTTGAGAAAAACTAAAGAAAGGGGAGCGTAAAAGACCAATTAAAAAGTCAAAAATATAACAAAATGAATGAACAGAGGCTTATTAAGTTTTGGACTTACCAGAAGGATAAATCGCCCCAGGATCTTCTTGAGGAAAAATTTTCAGTGTCCTTTTCATGGCCACCCCAACATTATTTCAATAATAACTTCAAGAGCTTCATCTCATCATCACAGAACCAGATATCCTTGTTAATTTTTAAATAGGCTAAATCCAGGCTTTCTAGTTATGCTTGGCTTTGTTCAGTTCACATTTTACAAAAAAGCATTGCATTTTTAGGATTTTGACACATCGTGAAAATTTAGAGCTGAACTGTGTTCAACACTTTTTAAACTGACCTGTTCTCAAAGCATCCCTAAAGCAATAAATGAAAACAAAAGAAGAAATATAAGGCAGATCTTATTCTTTTCTTTATGTTACACAGTGAAACACCACTGAAAATACAATTTACAAATATATTAAACTGTCTTATCTGCAGTATCTGCTCTTGTTTACCAGCAAACTAAACTCGTCAGGCAGTCCTTTTCAGAACATTGCAGCTTCAACAAATAACCTTCTTAAAACTATTCTCAATAAAAGTTTATTGAATGAAAAACAGTAGGCAACATTACTAGGGTCAATTTGTGGCAGCAAATAATTGTTCTTCACTCAAATCAAGAATGGATCTCCACATTCACACTAAACAATTCAATCAGACTGAACAATGTAAAATCAACTCATAATTATTGTAGCTTGCAGTTGATGGGTTTGCTGGGAAAGGATGAAAAGAGATCGTCCTTAGGTTTGTGTTCACAGCTTCTTCAGCCTCTGAAGAAGTTAGAAAACACTGAGAAATCATCTTGCATGTCAGTAGAAGGGTTCAATCCACCTGAAAGATGCAGAAAATACATTTCTGAATGATTATTCAGGAAAAGCTAGAGCAAAGCATTCCACAAGCTTCAGGACTATTCCAAATTACTTTAAGATGTATGAATAAAAAAGCTTTTAAAACTAAATGAGGATGTTATATAAATCCTCTAAAATATAAAATGACTATTTTAAATATTCTCTTTGTCTTTTACCTTTAAAACCATACATTACTTGGGACAGGACACTGTTAAAAAACTGTCTAGAGACCGCTAACCTGGCATGAGCGGACCAGACTGATCTTGCGGCCCGTCTCGGACACCTGGACCGGAGATGGTCACTGTAGTCTCTTCATTACCTTCACCGTCTCTGACTGTTCGCCTTTCTTCTACCGTCTACACACACGTACATACAATCTGTATTATTGTAATTAAAAGCAGGTGTTTCGCACATAACATCTCAACACAAGATGTGTGGTATATTTTGAGTGTTGCTCAACAACATTACCACATGTTTGAGTACAAAATTATACAGGATCACTCACTCCATCTGGTCTGACCACCTTGGTGACGCTGAGAGACTTAAAAGTTGACCTTATCTTTGGTTGTGAAGGTGCTGGAGTCAAGATCTGATCCAGACCACCTGAAGACACCTGTGAGTCCAGATCTGAGGATGGAACCAGAAGACAAAAGGTCTGGATGAATTATACATTGTAGTACCTGGATATCAGTCAAGAAATCCATATAGTCATATACAATCAAAATTGTCAGCAGAAAAATCATAGACAAAATAAAAAAAATCTGAATTTTAAAATTCTGCAGTGTTATGTCATTCTTTTATTTGGGGGCTAAGTTGATTTTCAAGTGTCTGGATATCTAATGTTTCATTAACACATCCAAACTTCTTTCAAAATTAAAAAACTGTGCCCAGAACTGTTCAGAATAGTGAAAAAAAGTATTATTTGAGAACTTGTTTTCTTGAGAATTTGCTTATTGTCTGTACTTGCATTTAAATCATAGGAAAAAATAAAGCAAAATGCATTACCTCCATCCTCTTTTTTCTCTCCCTCCTTTGGTTTTAATAGGCCATCTTTCCAAAGATCATGAAACTAAAAATAAAATGAGGATAATCAGGTAACAACCCAGCATGAAAAGGCTCTAAAAGCACTGAACCGGTGAACTGGTTTACCTTTGAGAAGGGTCTCCACTGAGGAAAGAGGCTGCTGGGATCCTGTGGAGAAGAGGAATCCCTGTCCTTTGGTGCCTCAGAGGGGGGAGGTAGGGGTGGTGTGTAGGGTGAGCTGTCAGGAGACTTCAACATGAAATCTCTAATCGGGTTACCCCTTCCTGCCCGACCCCTGCCTTTCTCTGCACCTTCCTGAGGAGGCGGAGCTTCTATTGATGGAACACCTGTTGGGCAGGAGAAGAGCAGAAGGGGTTAGTAACATATATAAAATGCACCTAACCAGCTTACAAAATCTAAATGAACATAAAAATCATGGAAGTTCAAGAAATGAAGAGCAACCAAACGTACCTCTGTGTCCAAAGCCATGACGCTCATCAAAGCGGCCTAAACTTTCAAAGATCTCCTCCATGTCCTTGAAGATCTGGCCAAACAGCTGAGGTTCCTCGAAGCGCATCCCGCCGGGCCCAAAACTGAAACCAAATCTGAAGGCATCATCAAACGGGTCCCGATGGGGCCTATTAAAATCATCGTGGTGAAATCCACCATCGTCATCCTCATCATCATCATCTTCATGAATCATCCCATCAAAGAAGGGGTCCCTGATCAAAACATTCAAATTAGCAGACTGCTCAGAATTAAATTGTGTCACTGTAGTGAATTAATCAGGAACAATGAAAAATAAATACACCTCAAACCAATCAAGGTCTACATTTGTATTTAGAACTAAAACTAATAGAAGTTCGTTATCACTTCTAATAACGGGATAATGCGGGGGGGGACAAACAAAAAAACCAACTGTATTCTGGAGGTTCGGTTTCTGAATCTTCATTACTGCTATTTTTCACACTCTAGAATAATAATAAAAAATGAGGCCCACTGTTATTTATGCCCTGATGTGTCAAAGTAAAACTTAAAAATGGCTTCACATATAGTAGCAATTTGTAAATGATTCTGGGGAATGAAACTACACCAACAAATAATGTATTATCAAATCATTCACAACTGCCCTAACAAACGAAAATTCTTTAAAGTAAAACTACACTCTAAAATGTATGGTTATAAAAGCACATTCACCGAGCATTTACTTTCATTACCATCAATACAGAAACCTCCAAAAAAAAA
>JAFVLL020016031.1:43177-56483 GCA_021397915.2 Tor tambroides
CATGAAAAATGGGGGCAAAAACAAAAGTGTTGCGTTTATAATTTTGTTCAGTGTGTGTGTATATGTGTGTGTGTGTGTATATATATATATATATATATATATATATATATATATTAGTGTTTATTTTTAAAACATTTATTCCATTTTAATTTACAAATTACAATTTTTGATTTACTGTTTAAAAAAAAAGATTTTAATAAGACTTGGTGAGCATAAGAATTTGATCAAAAATACAAATAAAACGATAATATTGTGAAATATTTTTAAAATAACTTGTGGGAATGTAATCCATTTTTAATATTTTTTTTATTTTGTTTAATAGGAAGTTAAAAAATAATTAAAAGCATTTATTTGAAATGGAATTATTTATAATAACAATAGAATTATGTATTTGTCACTTTTAATCAATTTAATGTGTCCTTGCTGAATAAAAGTAAGAATTTCTTTCAAAGAAAATCTTGCTGAACCCCAGATATTGTGGTGGGCTATATATGTATGTGTATGTGTGTGTGTGCGCGTGTATGTATACAGACACACACACACAAAATAAATATATATATATATATATATATATATATATATTAGTTCCAAAAGGGTTCCAAAAGGGCTCCAATATGCCGTGGGTGACGATATCCAAAACATGAAGAGATTTTTTTTTATTTTTTTTTTATGGTATTTTATTTTAAATAAATTATTCAAATTTGTGATATGCCTGTCTTTTTTTGTTTCTTCCTCTAGTTAATGAAGAAGTTCCCCTGCAGACTGTGTGAACGCTCATTCAGTTCAGCCAACAGCCTCCGTCGACATGTCCGAATAATACATGAGGGCGTCAAGAGAGTCTTCCGCTGTCCGTGAGTCAAACATTCATCAACCACAAATTTATTTGAATCTTTCTTTTCCTCCCTGAAAACAATTCTTCATTTGTTTAGTTTGCCCCTCTAATTCTGCATATGTTGCTCTCGTCAGGCACTGCTCAGAGGGCAAGCGTACGTTCAGTAGTCGTCTGATTTTGGAGAAACACATTCGGGTCAGGCATGGCATCAGAGCACGACAAACAACAGACAGACCGGTCAGTTTGGACACTCCACCTCTTTAGAGTTCAGAGATATCTGATTATCCATATATTAATTTTAATCTTCTCTCCCAGAATGCTCCAAACACCAGAAAACGTTCGCTTCCGGGCGATGGGGCAGGCAGCTCGTCTGAGCTCGACAACGAAAGTGGAGCTCCACCAGTAGGGGGCGGCGCCGATACCGATGACGTCGCAGGAGAGGACGCCTCGGGTCCGGCCAAAAGAACTCGAGCGTCTGAGAACCGGCTGCTCGAGCAAGAGGAAGACGACGGCACATTCCGCTGCACACCCTGCGGCTTCACCACACAGGATTGGGAAGAGTTCCAGTGCCACATTCCCATCCACTGTGACACGGAGAATGCGCCGCAGCAGTGCCTGCAGTGTGGCGCCTGCTTCGCCTCAGCTGGCTCGCTCAGCCGGCACAAATTCATCACGCACCGTTTACGCCAAGGTCAGCATGACAATCGTGGCGGAAACGCATCACCCGGTGCGTCGCCACAGGATGGCTCGCCGTCCTCACCTAAAGCGGGTGAAGAAGGGGAAGGAGGGGTCAGCTGCAGGGTGTGCGGCCGGCGCTTCGACAAAGCCTCAGACCTTAACACGCACTTCCGCACGCATGGCATGGCCTTCATCACGGCTCACAGGACCGATAAGCCCTTGTAGAAAGACTGAGACTGTACAAGGAAAAGCCATTGCAAAATGGGTCACGGCTTTGGACCATTCAAGACCAGTTTAAGATTAATACATGTAATTTGGAAAATTTCACCTGTCGTTATGATTGTAATGTGATCTGTCTTCCGAAACACAAGGATATTAAAGTTATTTCCCCCTTTCCTCCCTGTTTGTAACATCCTCAGCCTTTTAAATGAATTTACACAAGGTCAAAATGTATCTGCTCAAAAACTGCTTTACATCGAGCAGCTTGGCGTCTGCTGGGTTTTGCATCAACCCACGAAAAGCATTAAAGCAAAAAGGGTGCTAGTGAAGGGGTTTTTTTAAAAAAATAAAGGAAAACACTGACTTTTAAATGTAACGATATTGTACAGACATTGTAGTACTGATATTTATTTATACTGAAGCATTCATCAGTCTTTTGATAATCATTGAACTTTAAGTGAGGTGAAAAGTTTCATTTGTGCAAGGAGATATACAGCAGACGTATATGAGGTCAAAGATGGATTGTAAAGTTAGTCAAAAAAGGTCAATATAAATAAACATGGATACATTTCAATCACAGATACACGAGCACATTTTATGTGTGTATAAATGCAGTACATCAGTTTGATATGGTTGTTGCATATGGAAATGTGAATGTTCAGTCTTTGTATTTTTTTTTCTCCTTAGCTGAATGTCGATATTGAAATACTACTAGTGAAAGTTTGCGTTCGGAGCCTGGTGTAATTTTTACAACTTCATTTGATTTGGAAATCGGCTTTGAGTTTGAAGGATTGCTTGTACGTGTTTTATGATGAATTATGTACAAATATGAATGTCGTTTTTGTTTTTTTCTTTGATAAGAGTCTTTTCTATCAGAAAGTTCTGTGCTTGTCGAAAACCACATTTCTTATAAATAATATTGTGATCTTGTGAATCATGTGTGAGTGTGACTTTCTATCCCTCCAGTAATATATGTATATGTCCCATACATAGACAGTCTATAGACAGCCATCTTATTCTGTGATGACCTGCCTGTTTCACTGCCGTACATCTGTGTCAGTTGCCCTTCTTTCTAAATAAAACAGTAAGTTGGTACGGTACAGATCACAGTGTCCTTGATGATTCATGTCCCAGTGCATGCTGGGAACACTAACACTAGTGAAATGCAGTTTCATTATGCAAATATCATTGAATCCAATGCAATTAGTGATGAAAATACTTCTAAAACTCATGACAAGTGAAAATTGTTAGTCAAACTTAATAGATAACACTTTACAATAAGGTCACATATCATGTAGATAGCTCGCTACATTATTTTAAACAAACTTATTTGAGGACCTTCAAGGTTTTACAAAGTCATTGATGATATATTTGATCATTAATAAACCTATTAAAAAAATCCAAATTACAAGATGTAGAAGACCACCGTAAGGTCACCCAGTTCATATACAATAAAGATAACTTTTTCATATTTCTTTTAATAAACAATCCTTAAATTAAATGCATTTAATATATAAATATTAACAATTCAAGTTTGGCAGATTCTTTTCACTTCAGCTGATATCTGCTGATGTTATGGAAAAGATCCCATCCTTGCCATTTTCTTTAATGGTGTCAAATTTTGGCTGCATACCATTCAGCTCCACAGTTTGCTGGAGCACCGCTGTCGGGCCTTCATTATCCTCTGGCTCTGAGTCTGGATGATGAACTCCAATCAGCAGCTCATAGAGTAATGCGCCCAGGAGAGCACCCACACATGTTACAAACACGGGCACCCACCACCATCCATGACCAGCCCTGAGACACAACAACTCTCATGTTAGTGTCCAAGATTGTATTTTTTTTTATTCATTTTTTTTTTTCTCATCTGACACAATTATGCATTAATGATATATATATATATATATATATATATATATATATATATAGAGAGAGAGAGAGAGAGATAGATAGATAGATAGATAGATAGATAGATATAAACAAGTATGCATGAAATTGGTCAAAAGTGACAGTAAAAACATTTGTTACAATGTTTTTTTTTTTTTACTTTCAAAGAAACCTGACATGTTACAAAAAAATATTTTAAAAACATGAAGCAGCACAACTGTTTTCAACATAAGAATAATAAGATAAGATATGATGATAAAAATAAAAGTTTCTTGAGCAGCAAATCAGCATATTAGAATGCTTTCTGAAGGATCATGTGACACTGAAGACTGGAGTAATGATGCTGAAATTCAGCTTTGCAACAGGAATAAATTTTAAAATTTTTACTGTATTTTGATCAAATAAATGTAGCCTTGTTGAGCATAAGAGATTTCTTTCAAAAACTTACTCAACCCATACATTTGAACAGTTTGTATTTCAGTGCATATTAAATTGATCATAAGGCTTTGACCTTGTGTGTATGTTAGACTGACCTGAACACTTCATCTCCCCAGCCTGCAATATAAGAGAAGAGTCTCGGGCCGAAGTCTCGAGCCGGGTTGATGGCATATCCGCTGTTAGATCCCATGGAGATGCCGATCACCAGGACAGCTGCTCCTACCAGGACAGGCTCCAGACCAGGAGGAGCTGGTGTGTTATGAGGGTCTCCCAATGCAAGAACACACACTAGCAGAGCAGCTGTGCCAATTATCTGCAGGACAAGCTCAAGTTAATGTTGTCTGTCAGTTCACTTCAGATCAAACTGTAACAAAACATGTCTTTTTTTTAAGCCTTGTCAATGTTATGTCTTTGACAGAGTGTGAACTGAGCAAATCTGCTGACAGACACAAACTAAAAATACAATTTACAAACTATATATACAACTGAAGTGACCAAAAGGTGGCGCAAAAAAATGACTTTAAAAATGAGTTACTGAATCATTCAATTGTTCAAACGATTCATTCAAAAAAATACATGCATTCTGCTATGGTTTCTTTTGGAACAAGTTTCATTGGCTGACAATAACTGACAGTATTTTATATAAAATGTAAGTTACTCAATATTAGGCCTAGCTACTGTTTCATAAAAGCATCAGAATTGGTAATTATGAGTTAACAATTAGTTTTGAATATTTGGTTATGGTGATCTTATGAAAGGCTTGAGAATAGTTTTAGCATTTCAAACAGCAGATTTCCATGTTTCATATATGATGCTGACCTGGTCAACCACTCCTCCCCATAGACTCAAGTAGTCTGCTGGATAAGTTGAGAAGATACCAGCTGTGGCAGTGGCACCACTAACTGTCAGATGCCCTCCAGTGAAACTCATTATGGCATCTGTGAACAAACACGTATGAACAGAAAAGTGTCTACATTTGGATGTACCTGTGTGTGTACGGACCTGTTTTTATATCCCGGTGGGGACTTAAACCTGAATACACACAGACTCATGAGAACTTAAATTGAGGTCCCCACAGGTAAACAAGCTTATAAAATCACACAGAATGAAGTTTTCTGAAAATCTAAAAATGCAGAAAGTTTCCTGTAAGGGGTAGGTGTAGGGCAATAGAAAATATGGTCTGTACAGCAGAAAAACAATTACGCCTATGGAGAGTCCCCACAAGGATAGCAAACCAGACGTGTGTATGCGTGTACACGTGTGTGTGTGTGTGTGTGTGTGTGTGTGTGTGTGTGTGTATATGTGTGTATATATACCAGTTAAAAGTTTGGAATTTTTTAAAATGTTTTTGAAAGTGTCTTATGCTCACCAAGGCTGTTTTATGTGATCAAAAACACAGTAAAAATTGTAATACTGTGAAATAATTATTCATATTCAATTCTTTTAATGTGCAAAGAAGCATAAAATTAAGTTTTGAATGGTAGTGTATCATGATTGCCACAAAATTAAGCAGCACAACTTTTTCCACACTGATGATAGTGTGTATTTAAAAAAAAATAAAAAAATAAAAAAATAAAAAAAAGTGTCTTGAGCACCAAATCAGCATATTAGAATTATTATTGAACGATCATGTGACACTCAAGACTGGAGTAATGATGCTGAAAATTCAGCTTTGCATCACAGGAATAAATTACATTTTAAATATTTTCAAGTAGAAAACAGTTATTTTACATTGTAGTATTATTTCACAATATTACTCTTTTCACTGTATTCTTGATCAAATAAATGCAGTCTTGGTGGGCATAAGAGACTTCTTTTAAAAAATAAAAGTAATTTAAAAAAAAAATCTATTCCAGACTTTTGACTGGTAGTGTAGATTACATTAAAGACAGATCAGGTAGACTGAGACTCACTCACCATAGTACTGAAGAGCAACAGTTGCTGCAGCCAAAAATGCACCTAAGAGCTGCGACCACACATAGAAAAGAAGACGAGTCCAGGAAAACCTGCCCAGGACACACAGGGTGAGGGAAACAGCTGGATTCAGGTGAGCTCCTTAAACAGATGAGGAATATATTGATTTACATGTACATACAGGGACATATGTCTTAATATGCACAGCTGCTCTGGAGATTTTATACCTGATACCCCTTTTGCCACATAAATGCCAAATGTGGTGCCCAATGCAAACCCGAGGTTGATTGACAGGTATTCACCCTGAGTGTTTTGAGAGGTCGTCACCTGGGCAACTGATCCGCACCCAAAAAGCTGAAGAGAAAGTGCCATTAAGAAAAAAATACAAGGAATTATCTAGTGTGAATGTTTTACGCAGATACAATGTCTATATTAAAAGGTTTATGGCACAATAAAATTGCTGTCTATTTTGGTAACTGAAGTTCATGTTTAGTAGTTCTAAGATCTCCAGAATATTGCTGAAATTCTTTGCACATCTGCTACAGAAAAGATTTAATGGGCAGAAGGCGCTATATTTGACTCAAAAAAAGATAATGGGATATAGTGAAGATAAAAATTGCTATAGGCCTGTACGTTTTAAGAAGCGCCTTACCATTTTCATTTGAATGCAAATATATACATAAAAAATATAATCTCATAAAATTAGTGAAAATTATAAAAAATTTGCAAAGATACAAGTTAACAGCCCATATTTCCATGTTACAAATACAGCTGAAGACTGACTTACTATCAAAATATAGACTCCGAAAAATTCCGCCAGACATTCTCTGAACAAGCTGCTCTTGATTCGACATCTCTTCAGCAGACGATCCATCATTTCTGCCCTCTGTACTTTCTGTGTCTTTCTGTTCGTTTACAATGAAAGTAAATGTTGGCCAGGAATTCAGGGCTCCATAAAGAAGGTCTGTAATGAAAAGTTCTAGCCAGAAAGAATGGCCTTCCAAAAAAAACTGTTTAGCTAATTGTCACACCGCATAAGTAAACGCAAGACTATCTTTTGTGGTTAAAGTGTGTCTGGGGAAGGAATGACAATTGCATGTAGTACATTGCCCTTTTGTGTAATAAAACGATGAGTAGTTTATTGTTAACTTTTATCTGTGATGCACTGCTGACATATACCAGATTTATGCATAAATCTTCTACTATTCATTTTAAAACAAAAAGCTTAATGACCTAATTCATACGTGTTTGTGTGTGTATATACAGCGTCAGAGTATATAAAATAAAATAAGATACAAAAGATGCCTCGTTTTTAGCTGAACAATTTATCCATTAACCAATGTCTAGTTAAGAAAAAACCATGTTGGTCTCATAACATCCATAAGCACATACAGAAATGTATATCTCTCATGCATATCTAATGGTGAGTTTGCCCTCAGGCCCCATTTTTTTTGAATGAACTAGTTTTCTGGGTAATTAAGCAAAGCTACACTAGTTGACATCTGATGTGTAAATGTTTGACCCTGAGGTCCATGATTGCTTCCAGAAGAGTTAATGTGTCCATGCAGCTGTTCTTATAGTTATATAAGTCTCACCAATGGACTAAAATTAAAACTACAGCCTAAAACAATAATTCAAACACTTTCGACACCATTGGTTATTCATGTTGAGATCAAAGTGAAATCAGCTTTTGAGGTTCTCTTATCTGTAGAGCTTGTGTCTTAGCTTCTATCTACTTAGGAGATAATCATATGATAACTGAGTATAAAGTCAATCTCCATGTCGTCAATGTCACTAGATAAAGATCAAAGTGGATGCAAAGCTAACCAACACTCACCAGATATGAGGCGATACGCACTATAACCAGCAGTGTGCCAGGTTTACTGCCTATCTTTGACCTTGATGTTCCTGTGTGTGTTAATATTTTAAAGGGACATACAAAATTAGTGAAAAAAATATATATTTTTACTGTTAATTCACTTTAAATAACTTAAAAAATAAACTATTTTTTACTAAACTTGTTCGATTACATTGTCAGCATTGCACTAAATGCTTCAGACTGTCAGTCAACAAGAGCAGACAGAAAAACCTGTGACAGGTAAGTCTCTAGATGTGGCAGAACTGGGTCAGCCTGTTGTGAGACAAGATTGACAGATTCAAAATGAAACACTGTGTGGTGCTAAACATACCATGTGAGATCACATTCTGGAAACTGAAGAGTTGAACAACTTTGAGATTCAAAGAAATAAATAGTGCAGTTTGAGAAGAACCAAAGAAAGTGGAGTGTAAAAGACAAAAGGTCAGAAATATAACAAAATGAATGAACAGTAAAGAGGTTTATTAAGTTTTGGACTTACCAGGAGGATAAAACGCCCAAAGATCTTCATGAGAGGAAGAATTTTCAGTGTCCTTTTCATGGCCACCCCAACATTATTTCAACAATAATTTAAAGAGCTTCATTTCATCACAGAACTGAATATCCTTGGTACTCTTTGAATAGGTTAAAACCAGGCTCACTAGTTATGCTTGGCTTTGTTCAGTTCACATTTTACAAGAAAAGCATTGCATTTTTAGGATTTTGACACACCGTAAAAATTGAGCCGAATGAACCATGTTCATCACTTTTTAAACTGACCTGTTCTCAAAGCAAAGCATCCCTAAAACAATAAATGAGAACAAAAGAAGAAAAACATGGCAGATCTTATTTTTTTTCTTTACGTTACAAAGTGAAAGACCATTGAAAATACAATTTACAAATATATTAAACTCTGGCTTATCATCTGCGGTATCTTCTGCGAATCCAATCTGCTCTTCTTTACCAGCAAACTAAAATTGTGGCAGTCAGTCCTTTTCAGAACATTGCAGCTTCAACAACTAACCCAAGGTTCTCAATATTCTCACTATCCTCAATAAAAGTTTATTGAAAGAAAAACAGTAGGCAACATTACTAGGGTCAATTTGTGGCAGCAAATAATTGTTCTTCACTCATATAATCAAGAATGGATCTCTGAACAATTCAATCAGACTGAACAATGTAAAATCAATTAATAATTATTGTAGCTTGCAGTTGGTGGATTTGCTGGGAAAGGATGAAAAGAGATCATCCTTAGGTTTATGTCCAGAGCTTCTTCAGCCTCGAAAGCCTCTGAAGAACTTAGAAAACACTGAGAAATCATCCTGCATGTCAATAGAAGGGTTCAACCCACCTGAAAGATACAGAAAATACATTTCTGAATTATTATTCAAGAAAAACGAGAGCAAAGCATTGCAGAAGCTTGAGGAATATTTGGAAAAACTGATATTTTAAAATGTATAAAAGTATTTTTAAAAAAAAAAAAAATCGAAAATGTCTACTTGAATTATTCCCTTTGTCTTTTACATTTAAGACCAAATATTGCATAGGACAGGACACTGTTAAAAAGTTGTCTAGAAACCACTAACCTGGCATGAGTGGACCAGACTGATCTTGTGACCCATCCCTGTCACCTGGACCAGAGATGGTCACTGTAGTCTCTTCATTACCTTCACCGTCTCTGACTGTTCGTCTTTCTTCTACGGTCTACACACACATACATACCAGTGTTAATTTTGGCAGGCATTTTTGATTTAGTCTTAGTCTTTATCTTGAGACGAAAATGCTTAATAGTCTTAGTCACATTTTACTATTTGAGTCCTTCATAGTTTTAGTCTAGTTTTTAGTCGACGAAAAGTCATTGCATTTTCGTCATCTTTTAGTCATTACTTTTAGTCAAACTGCAGTTACCAATGTTTATTTTGGTAGCTATTTTATATGTAGTATTCAAACAAAAATAGTCATCAGTTCTTCTCTCTTTAGACCAAATCAATTAAGCTTATGAGAAATTTGAATCAAGGATTGAATTTGGAAAAACTGGAATAAATTTTCATTTTTTGGTAGAGATACAAATTAAACTCATTTTTCAGATACAGTAGGTTTCCTTAACAAGTATACATTTATTTAACATCTTTTGTTGGTTAACATGGATGACAGATAATTAGGAATGCTGCCCATTTAAGACGGAAGGTATGCATGTAATACTGACACACACTCAGTTTTCACCCACCTGTTTACGCTCACTTAAGCCATAACCGACTGTATTTATGTGAGATACTCTGACTCTACACGATAGACATGTGGACCGCTATGTGTGTATTTGAGCGCTGAGAACTGATCGCGCGCTGTATGAGAACTGAAGAAGTGGAGCGTGCGTGCGCGAGAGAGAGCACTTCTATCAGCGCGATTCCGCCTTCACTAACTTTAAGTTAATCGACAACGAATTGTGACTCCCGGGAAAAACGGGACTTCTGGTCACCCAGGCCCTAACCCTTCGGGTGCTGAGGCCATTGTTTCAGATGGCTAGTTCACGTTTTGGTAGCCTATCCGTCCACTGCGGCTGCCATACTGAGACTACATATGCAAACGCCCCTTGTCCAAGGACAGAGACGCACATTTTGGAAGCCAAGACAGTTAACTTAGCCTACAGGATGCATTTCGAATGTCCGGTAGTCCTCAAATAACATTTTAGTCCCGTCTCTTGTTAACGAAGACGAGGTATAAATTTCGTCATAGTTTTTATCATCAGATATTAGTTTTAGCTCGTCAACGTCTCGTCTTAGTCACAGAAAAAATGTTCGTTGACGAAAATTTTTCGTCGTCGTCTTCGTTGACGAAATTAACACTGATATATACAATCTTTATTGTAATTAAAACAGGTATTTCACAGGCTTGTTAGACAACATCTGAACAAGATGTGTGGTATATTTTGAGCGTTGCTCTACAATATTACCATATTTTTGATCAGATTAACTTTTGAGTCAAAAATTATACAGGAACACTCACTCCATCTGGTCTGACCACCTTGGTGACGCTGACAGACTTAAAAGTTGACCTTATCTTTGGCTGTGAAGGTGCTGGAGTCAAGATCTGATCCAGACCACCTAAAGACACCTGTGAGTCCAGATCTGAGGGTGGAACCAGAAGACAAAAGGTGTGGATGAATTATACATTGTATCAACTGGATATCAGGCAAGAAATTCATATATAGTATGAATTGTCAGCAGAAAAAAATGACAAAATGTAAAATAACCCAGACATTTCTTTGCATTTTCTAGTTTTTAAAGTCTGAAATTTCATACTGCAGTGATCCGTCATTGTTTTATTTGGAGGCTAAGCTGATTTTCAAGTGTCTGGATATCTAACGATTCAGAACTACAAAAATTTGTCCACAGAATAGTGAAAAAACATTATTTTAGAATTGATTACTGTCTGTACTTGCATTTAAATCATAGAAAAATAAAGCAAAATCCATTACCTCCATCCTCTTTTTTCTCTCCATCTTTGGATCTTAATAGGCCATCTTTCCAAAGATCATGAAACTGAAAATAAAAAGACAATCAGGTGAGAACCAAGCATGGAAAGACTCTAAAAGCACTGAATCACTTTGGTTTACCTTTGAGAAGGGTCTCCACTGAGGAAAGTGGCTGCTGGGATCTTGCGAAGAAGAGGAATCCCTGTCCTTTGGTGCCCCAGAGGGGGGAGGGAGGGGTGGCGTGTAGGGTGAGCTGTCAGGAGACTTCAACATGAAATCTCTAATCGGGTTACTACTTCCAGCCCAACCCCTGCCTTTCTCTGCACCCTCCTGAGGCGGCGGAGCTTCTATTGATGGAGCACCTGTTGGGCAGAAGAGGACATTTAAAATGCACCTAATCAGCTTACAAAATCTAAATTAAGATAAGAACAATCATTGAAGACGAAGAAATACTTTAAACAAATTCAATTAAAAAATCTTTGCGGAACAGACCAAACAAATGTACCTCTGTGTCCAAAGCCATGGCGCTCATCAAAGTGGCCTAGACTGGCAAAGATCTCCTCCATGTCCCTGAAGATCTGGCCGAACAGCTGAGGTTCCTCGAAGCGCATCCCGCCAGGCCCAAAACTAAAACCAAATCTGAAAGCATCATCAAACGGGTCCCGAGGCTGCCTATTAAATTCATCGTGGTGAAATTCACTGTCATCTTCCTCATCGTCGTCATCATCATCTTCATGAATCATCTCATCAAAGAAGGGGTCCCTGATCAAAACTCATTCGAATTAGCAAACTACTCAGAACTAAACAATGTCACTGTAGTGTATTATCCAGGAGCAGTGAAGGAAAAATAAATACACTTCAAACCAACCGTGTCTACATTTGTAATTAGAACTAACACTAATAGAACTTTAACTTCTAATAATGGGAGAGTAAAAAACCTGTATTCTGAGGTTAGATTTCTCATTCTTTATTACTGCTATTTTTCACATTCTATAACAATCAAAATGTGAAGCCCACTGTTATTTATGCCCTGATGTGTCAGAGTAAAACTGAAACAGAGTGGTACTGTGTTCCATATGGCTTCACACATAGTAACAACCTACATAAACTACACCAACAATTAATGCATTATCAAATCATTCACAACTGTACTGACAATGGAAAATTCTTTAAAATATCTAAACAGGTCACTCTATAAAGTATATATGGTTATAAAAACACAACCACTAAGCATTTACTTTCATTGACACCAATGCAGAAACCTCCACAAATAAAAACAAAAATGAGAAATATTTTGAAGCATGTGTGTTTATAACACTACACACAATATTTAACCAATAGTGTATCTTGTCGATTACATAAGATTAACTCTTTTATTAAAGCGTTATTTAGTCTTAACTGCTGCTGCTGTAAGGGGACATTTCAACTTTAAACTGTTAAGACAGACTCACCTGCGGCCATCACCACGATAATGACCACCGGGAACCCCGAAAAACCCACGAAACAGATCAAAAACGCTCATTTAAGGACGCAAAATCCAGTGATCCTTCTCAAACTGCACCATAACAATCACAGTTGCGTCAGAGATCCAGCACAGGAAAGACAGTGAGGAAACCTACGAGATCTTTCCACTTGCTTCCGGAAAATCCTTTCACAATAAAAGTCCGCCGTAATTGGTAACCATGATCGACTAATAAAATTAAAAGATTTGGAATACAATTTTAAACTTGAATTTTAAAATAAATATAACAATACTAGACTATCGGTAGTTGGAAAATTATATAGATTTTATCAACATGAGAATTTTACGATGAATGTACGTGAGGGGTTTACATTAGGTGCAGTGAAGAGAATCTAATGCTGATCTCTAAAACTACAGAGGTTTCAAGAATTACAATTTGTTTACTTCACAAAATCATGGTAACAAGATGTGATCATTTAAGACCGTCTTATACTGACAAAACATGAGTCCACGCACTTTTTTTTTTTTTTTTTTTTTTTTAAAGTGTGT